>JAWPHD010006386.1:0-145794 GCA_037043455.1 Cyrtodaria siliqua
GCTGCGAAAGTTACATTCAAATCCGACCATAAATGTTTTGAGATCTAGCGCTAACAAGATTTTAATCATGACGTCACTGGCGGCCATCTTGGATGACGGTCATGAACCCAAAAGCTTCGGGACACTATTTCCAGACTGAGCTCTATCATTGGGGTAAAATTTAGAAGGCCCTACGACCAGTATTGCTATGAAAAGTGGCTGACAGAAGAAGAAGAAGAAGAATAAGAATAAACAGAAACGAAAACAATAAGGGTCTTTCCACTTGAAAGGTGGAAAGAGCCCTAATAATTAATAAATAATGATAAGAATAAACAGAACGAACACAAAAGGTCTTCTCCACGTGAAAAGTGTGGAAAGCCCTAATAATTGAAACTTGCAGGGTAGTTAGCTTATATGAAGGTTATATCATAGGGTCACTGTGTAGTAAAAGTAGGAAAAAAAAACACACCGAATTTTTAATATTATTATGCAGAAATAGTCTTTATGATTTTAGTTAGTTACTATGACTCTTTATCTACTTTCTATGTCACACTGCTGTATAGTTGTAATTTGAGACTATGCTATTTGTATTTCGGACCAGAGGCCTAAATTACTCAGAATAAAATATTGTCTATTTGCCTAAATTGGTAAGAATGCTTTTCTTTAAATTTCAGGAAGAACAGATCAAAAATGCGATTCACTTGAGGGTGTGGTCAGACTCATGAAAAGAAATGACCGTTCGATTTTATCATAAGTGTGTGTTAAAAAACGATCTTTCCCTGACAAAAAAAAACTTACATTTAACAATAATAATTAAGCCAAAGTGTTTAATGTGTGCACATTAGATATGGATAGATAGATAGATATATATTTCTTCATCATTACAATTTATGACAATTTTACGTTTTACGTTTTCTTTGTGTCATACATATTATGACAATTTTACGTTTTCTTTGTGTCATACATATATAAGGGATATCTTTCGTTCTGATGAGATATCTTTTTCTGTAATAAAGATATCTCTCTGTCTTGGAGAGATATTTATGGAGATTTATCTCTGTCTTGGAGAGATATATCTTAGTGCTACATAGATATCTCTTTAACTTACATAGATATCTCTGAAAACAAGATATCTCTATAAACGAAGTACAAACCGCGTGATTGCTGGTAAGAGCTCAAATAATGCTAAACAGAATTCGATACACTGCACAATTTACAAACTTTAAGGCACAAATAAAAAATGTCACCTTGATCAAATTGATATCTTGTTCTTAAACTATTGCTTTTTATCCTGGGTCAGAAACTACACAAATACTTACAAAGGACAGGAACTGACTCTCGGTACGCACTTTATCAATAGGTTTAGAAATTACAGAAAGAAAACCACATAGAAGAATTCATACAACACATATTTATATTAACACATTTATATTCAGTAAACTTTCGTCGTATTGAACAATGTGTCCGTAAACATTGTCTTATCTCAAACATGCATTACTAATAAAACATCTTTGAGAGAATCCGACTTGTATATATGAACTGGGCTTTACATATTTTAAAATACATTGAATAATAATTGTTCTTAATTTTAATAAACAGTTATTTCATCTTGTGTTTCGTTTTGGCAAGGGAAATTTATCTGGTATAATGTTATTTCAATTAGGTATCTACTTGTTTAGAAAGTATCTCCTTAGTTCACCCTGGTACGTGATGTAATATGCGTTTATAGTGTAGACCCGTGCCTGTTACAAAAACAAATCGATAAAATATAAGTTTTCTCACTTCGAGATGAAAATAAATCCTATATTCACGACAAATCCAACAAATATCCTCTATATATTGTTTTTAAATTATGTATTTATTTGTTTAAAAAGTGTCTGCTCAGTTGATTGTGTAAGTCACAAAAATTACACATTCATGGTCTTTTCTTCTTCATGACACAGCATATTTTTTGTTTGTTACTTCGTCATTCCATGAATAGGATTTACATATGACTGAAAACACAGTTTGTTGTTACTGGGCACTACTGCGGCAAAACTCGTTCTTGCATGGATGCCCAGTAACAATACAATGCGTTTGAGCCATGCATGTAAAAACGAGGAAATTTCCTCGTTTTACAGCTAACAACAAACTGTGCTTTGAGTCATGCATGCAAGAACGAGGAAATTTCCTCGTTTTGCAGCAGTAGTGCCCACTTACAACAAACTCGTTTTGAACCTGTAAACGAGGAAATTTCCTCGTTTTTTTGCCGCGCTAGAACCAAGTTACATTTGAATCTTCCATGTAAAAATAAAAACGAGGAAATTTCCTCGTTTATTTGCCGCGGTAGAACCAAGTAACATTTGAGTCTTTTGTAGATGATATCCATGTAAAAATAAAAACGAGGAAATTTCCTCGTTTATTTGCCGCGGTTAAACCAAGTAACATTTGACTCTTTTGTAGATGATATCCATGTAAAAATAAAAACGAGGAAATTTCCTCGTTTATTTGCCGCGGTTAAACCAAGTAACATTTGAGTCTTTTGTAGATGATATCCATGTAAAAATAAAAACAGGAAATTTCCTCGTTTTTTTGCCTCGCTACAACCAAGTAACATTTGAGTCTTTTGTAGATCCTATCCATGTAAAAACGAGGAAATTTCCTGTTTTTTTGCCGCAGTAGAACCAATTAAGTAACATTTGAGTCTTTTGTAGATCCTATCCATGTAAAAATAAAAACGAGGAAATTTCCTCATTTTTTTGCCGCAGTAGAACAAAGTTAAATTAAGACAAACTGTGTTTTGAGTCATGTGTAAGTCCTATCTATGTAAAAACGAGGAAATATCCTCGTTTTGCAGCAGTAGTGCCCAGTAACTTGAGCCTTTTGTAGATCGTATCCATGTGAAAACGAGCAAATTTCCTCGTTTGTTTTGCCGCGGTGTAGAACCAAGTAACAACACACTGCGTTTTGAGTCTTCCATGTAATTTCCTCGTTTTTGAAAGCAGTACTAGTTGCAGCAGTAGTTTTCAAAAACGAGGAAATTTCCTCGTTTTACGTTTTAAAAAACGAGGAAATTTTTCCTCGTTTTTGAAAACTACTGCTGCAACTACTGCATGCTTTCAAAAACGAGGAAGTTTTCTTTTCCTCGTTTTCTTTTCCTCGTTTTAAAAACGAGGAAATTTCCTCGTTTTTGAAAGCAGTAGTTGCAGCAGTAGTTTTCAAAAACGAGAAAATTTCCTCGTTTTTACATGGATAGGATCTACAAAACACTCAAAACAGCTTGTTGTTACTGGGCACTACTGCTGCAAAACGAGGAAATTTCCTCGTTTTTACATGGATAGGATTTACACATGACTCAAAACACAGTTTGTTATCACTTTTACTGGGCACTACTGAGGCAAAACGAGGAGATTTCCTCGTTTTTGATTTTGTTTGTTCATTGTTACATACCTTTTAATAATAAAGATTGATACCATATATTGTTTTACGTTGTATATTATGCCATGAAAATGCGAGGAAATTTCCACGCTCGTTTCAATGTGGCCTCTGCATGGAGCACATTTTAGCTCTTGGATAGCACGTTTTTTTGCAAACTGAAAATTGGGCGGTGTTTATTTGCATTTTTACCCTATATAAAATGCTCATTTATATAGTGAAAAAGGGATTTTATTGGCAAATCCCTTTTTATTCTGGAGCCGCTTATATAAAATAAGTAAATATAACTCGGATATACGTTCAATGAAAAGTATACGCTTAATATCATACATCACAATTAAACAGTCACAAACTGCGTGTACTTGTTTATTTACATCGATTGCGAAACAAGCTAAACAGCTTAAACAAATCACTCTCAATGGCGTGGATAATCTTTAATTGGCGTGGTTTTGATATAGAAGCAATCCGGGGGAAGCCACATATCCCAATGGGTGGGCGACCACACCGCACTCTGTCACAACTCCGAGATTTTTCAACATGTATTTATGCTTAAATTCTTCATTGATCCAATATCTGCAATTTAAAACACATTTAACACATATTTACCAGATTGAACTTTTTTTAATTTCATCAAAATTTAGACAAAAATACAACCCGTGGTGATTGGACACATGATGTGTAAAATGAGGCAGAATTAGCAAGAAATCTTATTTCAACATGCATTTTTCTGTGATCTCTTCCTAAAATGATATAGTAGATTTAGAACCTGGTAAAGATAAATCAATGTATCCTGTAAAATATAGAAAAGCGAACTTGTTTTTTTATCTGTAGGGCAGGAGTATTCAAGGGAGATAATAGTGGTGTGATTCCTTTAGCGTCGATAGTTGTTAGGTATGAAAGCACTAATTATTTTCCCCATAGACACCAATGTCAAAGTGTCACATATTAATGATTTGCTGCAAATTCAACTCAAGTATGGATAATGCAGCAGTGTAATGTTCATTATAGAAAACTATTTTTCTACTTGAAAAATCACCTGAAAACGTGGGGTCATAAGACATGTAAGAAAGTTCTTGTTTGTTTACTAAACAGTCAAGTCAAGGGTACAGCTGTTTTTATTGATCGACTGTTTTCATTGCTCACAAAGTGTAAGCATAGAGTCGAAATTTCGAAAATGTTCATCAGTGATCCAGTAAAACCTATTAATACGCTTCTTATACATATAACCACAAAATCGAATAGAAATGGGCAGTTTTCCCCTACTTATAATGCCCATTTCCATTGAAAAAGGAGGGAGTACTTTTTATTATAGGAACTACATTCGACTACACCTCGGAGGTTTACATGTAATTGGTGGTGGTAAACCTATAACATTTAGCGTTGACATAAAAGTTGTTGCCTTTAGCGTCGATAGTTGTTACATTTAGCGTTGACATAAAAAGTTGTTACCTTTAGCGTTAGCGTTGTTACATTTAGCGGAAGAGGTGATTGTTACCTTTAGCGGAGGTTGTTACCTTTAGTGTTGAAATTGTTACCTTTAGCGGCGGTTGTTACCTTTAGCGGAATTGTTACCTTTAGCGTTGTTACACACTACAAACAATCTATTTTAAGATAAATAGTTAGCTTTAGGTGTTATTTATTCATAACCTTATTAACACTATTAAGAAAACGTCTTAAATCGATACAGAAAGGTGCATAAAAAAATAATGAACTTTGATATTCATAAGAGGCTTTATTTATACAGATATTTCCATATATTTGTTACTACATATTAAGTATCATGTGTTTTATGTTGTTGTTTAGCGCACCTCGTGAACAATATAAGCAGGCTTCGAGATGTCTTTGTTTATTTATACTGTCCTGCACACAGTCGCTATTTAAAACATACTATAAGAATAATAAAATATGTAAAGAGAACATAGACAGGTTTTTAACTGTTACGTTCATATGTTTATATATCTTTATAAATGATATATTACTATGTTTATATATCTTTATAAATGATATATTACAGGGACTGAATGCTTAGTATCAACGACTGGACAAGTTCGTGCTGTTTACTTACATTTTATTTCATGTGGGACTTGTAGACGTATGACATTCCAGCTATCGTTATCAAAGTGTTTCTCCCCGTATGGTTGCCGGGGTGGAATACAACCACTGCAAACACACCGTCACATGCAGATGGGTAGGACCCCACATTCATATTCATTTTGTCATCATTAAAGGTCTACATCCTGACCCCTGCATTGTTTCAGGTGCCATCTCGCTCACATCACTAAGAGCAGTGGCAGAAAAACAATAAACGTGACTCCAGCGTAAATGGAGTGTCTACAATAGATGATGCAGCAACACACTTGACACGCATTATCATAATTATCATGCTGCGCTGGATAGCTAATTTTTTAGCCTCATCGGATTATCAAGCGTTGGCTAAATCAGGGACTCTTATTGGGTATTTTTAACGACGCCTTTAGTACAACTCGATTAAAAATTATTATATTTGCTTGAAAATTGGAATGAGCATATATCATGCCCATCTGCGTTGCACGGTAATGTTTTTATTTTTTTGACGTCAGATGACGTCATTTTACAGCGCCATTTTTCGGCCAATTTCCGAAACCACACCGTCATGTGGTAATTCTAATATAACCTTGTCACGTGTGAACCTATTTTAAAACTAACTTTTGCCGAAAACGCAAGAAATAACGTCAGAAACGTCAGAAACGTCACCATTTTGCTGCCCGTTTTTTTGTTTTTGCATTTCAACAAATATTTAAAAAACACGACGATGAAAGCATTTAAAATTTTGACAGTCTGTTATTCATGATATATGGAATTATTGATCAAGTAAAAAGAGGATGTCTTCGAGCTGGATTTTTCAGTAAAAGCTCTTGAATACTGCCCCTGTAACGTGAAAAATGATGACGCGACGGGAAACGTCAATGTAAAAGTAGCATTTACATACATGCAGTTGAAGTAACAAAAGTCCATGTTCTCGTATGATTATTTAGAATTTACCCCTTTTTTGAGAGAGAGAGAGAGAGAGAGAGAGAGAGAGAGAGAGAGAGAGAGAGAGAGTTACAACTGTAAGGTAAAAAGTAGATTAAGATAATCTGCAATCATTCGTTTATTACTTATACCTTGGTGGCAAAATAATTTACCAGTTTGTTGTTCATTTGATTTTTTAACTTCACAATTTACCATTGGTCATTGTTTCAAAGGATAAAGTATATTTTGAAAATAGTATTATACTCCTAATAGAACGGCTTGATTTTATTCGATCCTCGAAAAGCAGCTTGTCAGAAATCATCATCCAAAATTGCCTTTGATTGTTTATTACTATTACGCTCCGAGTGCTCTGATGAATTCATGTTTTATTCCTAAGTAATGTTTGAACCCGTTTAAAAAAGCGGTATTTGAAATACTTCAGATTGCCGCCATGATACCTAAGTTCGAGTCGGTACGGCCACCCTACCGTCCCAGCATCCTGAGTTATATCTTAAAACTGCAGTACTTAAACAGCCCTACAGTAAGATGTAACTCTCTTCATTCTATCTTTAATCATGTCTATACAGCTTGATGAAAATGTGAAAGATTGTGAGGAAAAGCGCTATAGAAATACGACTTCACTGACCTTTGACCCTAAGTGAAGGCCGTACAGACGGACGAAACCGTTCTAATGTATTTTTTTCAGAATACAGTGTTGGCTACACAGACAAGCACTTATTCTGATTTAAGTAAGGTAGCCGACATGGTACCTAATTTCGAGCCGGCACGGCCACCCTACCGTCCGAGAGTCCTAACTAATATCTTAAAATTACAATACTTAAATAGTCCTACAAGTACATGATGTGTGTGAAGTTGGCACTGAGATAGACATTTAGCTCGACATTTGCACTTAGTTAAATTGAATGTCCAGCTCGACATTCGGCTCGACATTCAGATCGAGAACCCGATAAGGATTACCCTTAAAACAATTATTTTTTAAATATTCCATTACCACAGCTACCAAGTATAAATTGTTTTGTTTCAACATCTATAATAATTTTCTTTCTATGTTTTCTTTCTTTTTTTCCTTTTCTTTCTCTTTTTTTTTGAAAATATGACAAAACGCGCGGTCGACATCAGCTGGTGGCATAACTTCTAATTGTGATCTGTGTTTGGATTTGGGTTTTAAGCTATTGAGAAGTTTCCTGTATTCATGTATTCATGTATTGTTTAGGCTGTTTTGTGTGCATCTGTCGCAGTTTATGTTCGTTTCTTGGTCAGATTCTGATTGGATTAAATTACCCAAATCATAACAAATCCCCATAAAACATCAACATATTATATTTCCATCATAAAACATGTTGATTTAGGATATTTTGACTGAAATTTGCAATTGCATATACAATTGTACTGAGAGTATATTTGCAAAAAGTAAAATTTCTTGACTGCCATTCTGGGGTGGCCACCTTCAGTGAAATATTAGAGGCTGAAAGCATCACATTACCCCCAATTTGCTGGTCATTTTTGAGTGTTTCTAAAATAGTTCTTTAAACAAAGTTCGGTTTTATCATCCATTCGGATATAGGAGTAGGTGTTGTAGGCCAAAATGATATTATGGAGGCTTATGGGAAATGCAATAGTGGTATATGACCATTACCAGTATTTATACATTAAACCGCGAAAACTGTCCTCTCAATTCTCGTGTCTACATAATATCATGTCATAATATGTGTCTGGCGCATGCGCAATGGTACATAAAACATATGTAACCCTAACATAACCCTAACCTAACCCTAGGTTCTGTGGCAACCAAAAATATATTTTTCAAAAATTCTTAGTTTACATTTGATTCAGATTTATCTTTAGATATAAGACATACATGAACATACATGCACAACCCCCAACTTGTTCCGTGATATATTCCCTAATAAGGAGATATTCGAGGTTTGTAAAATGTGTACATAATACCTTAATTTAATACATGGTGAATATATAACTTCATTTTTTGGGTAATTTTAAATGCCTATAATTTGATCAGTAAACAAGTTATTTAAATATTTTTCAATATTATGGGAACTTAAAGGTTTTAAATACTATATGTTAAATCTATTTAGCTGGAACTACATCTAAAATATGAGTATTTAGTGTCACAAATTTAAGTGGACACGAAAACTGTCCTCTTAATTTTCGTGTCTACATAATTACGCAGTTTTACATTCGGACTGTCTACTAAATTCACAATCTATATACATATATATGTACTTGTTTATATACCCGTTGACGGGCATTTTTTCAAGCCCATTGGGACGGTGGCGTTTGATGTTTGTCTATGATCTTTCTTGTCGTCCCCTAATGGTTTATTCTCTTGTTGCTCTGGCTTCTGCCAAGTCATTGAGTACCTACATTGTGGCTTTCTAGGCTATTGTTCTTTTGTATTATATTTACACGAGCATATTTGTGTTTTAGTTATATTGCCTATTGATGCTGCCTTGTTGGTTAGAGATTAGATCATGGCAGGGATTTCTTTATTTACACTGTCCTGTTTTAATGGGATGACAGTAGGGTAAGTGTGAGGTTACGTCCTTTTGGGCTTTAGGTTGACGCCATCATAGGGTCCACAGCCTGTCCGGTCATCGTACAATTAAAGATGAAACCATAGTGGCGAACTGTAAATGGGTCCACCACCAAGCATGCAGTACGATAGGGTCATCATTTTTCAACCGATATTTGCCACACTTTACCAGATTGTTAATATCAACGAAAGCTCCGAAAAATTGATTTTCTGAAATATGCTATATCTTGGAGGAATTAGGACGATAGGGCCTTCATTTGGCCGGATTTCAGAGAAACTTTGCAGGGACGATCAGTACCAATCCTAGTTGTACAAATAGTCACCATGTTCCGGTTGAATGCGTTTGGCAGAGTTAATGCCCTCTAACGGTGTGAATACACAAACTTTGTCCTGACTAGTTCTCCTGAACCCCTGGTCGGATTTAAACGAAACTGTAAGAGGGATTATCAGTTCCAGGTCTAGTTGTGCAAATCATCGCCTTGTTCCGGTTGAATGATTTGTGGCAGAGTTACGCCAATTTAAAGGTTTTATTACACAAACATTGTCTGGACTAGTTCTCCTGAACCACTCGCCAGATTTCAACGAAACTTTGCAGGGATGATCAGCACCAAGCCTCATCGTCGCGTTCGGGTTTACAGATTTTTGGCGGAGTTATGACCCTTTAAATGCTTTTGATACACAAACATTTGCCGTAATAGTTCTCCTGAACCCCTGGCTGGATATCAACGAAACATGACAAGGATGATCAGTATCACGCCTAGTTGTGCATATCATTCCGGTTGAATGATTTTTGGCAGGGTTATGGCCCTTTAAATGTTTTAATACACACACTTTGTTTAGTCTCAGATTAGTCTCTTCTGAACTTCTTGCTAGATTTCAGCGAATCTTGGCGGGGATGATCAGTACCTAGTTGCCGTGTTTTGGTTAAATGAATTTTGGCAGAGTTATGACCCCTTAATGGTTTTAATACACTAACCTTGTCTAGACTAGTTCTGCTGAACCTCTGGCTGGATTTCAACGAAAAGGAGTATGATAATGGACCTTTGGAAACGGCCGAAAACGACATATACGAAATATTGCAATCTCGGTTTCATTGATACTGTTCATGAGCGGTAGTGAAATATGCTAGCTACCGCTCACACCTTCTTGCCCCGGGTTGAGCAGTATTATAGTAGTACTAGTTCTGATCTGTAGCTGTTTATCACTTGTGTATCCCCATGGCAGTATTCCCATGGTTATGGAGTTAATTAAGCTTACTAGCACCTTAACCCTAACACCCGGCAAATATGTCAATCATGTTGTGTAGACCTACTTTAAACATTTTACCCCTGTGCGTGTCCAACGAGGGGTGTCGGGGGTTAAGATTGGATTTGTTCTCATTTTCTCATTCACCATACCTCGGAACCCCTGGGGGGAATCCCTGGCTCCGCGCCTGCTACCAGAAGTGATAGAAACCTGAGAAGTGATAGAAAACCACAGACACTTTAGCCAATTAGGCTGAACAACATTAGTTCACAATAGCTACCGTTTCGGAAATAAGAAAGCTACTTGAATGATATCGGTAAAATTGACACAAGAACACAGTCCGAGGGACGGCCATTATCCCCGCCTCTATATTTGACGTTGAAATGTGAGTTAAAAGCGGAAAAGCCTTTATTTCAAAAGTGTTCAAAGGGCATATAGACCTATATTCACATGTCTTTCTCTGTACTGTACCGTCGGAATGAAGGTTCAAAAGAGCCTATATTCACGTGTCCCTACGGTTGGTGGATTTTCTTAAATACTTATAGAAATCGTTTATGGAAGGACCGAAAGATGTATATAATTATATATACAGTACTTCTTCATTAGTGTTTTCGAAATTACACCACTATACCAAAGGAGAAAATACTTTAGCGTCCGATTTTATTGGAACTGTACCATACTCCTGCCGTTTTTCGGAACTGTACTAGCTACATGCCAATAAATAATGGAACTGTACCGTACTCCTGCCATTTTTCAATACCCGGTCGAGTTTAAATACCCACAACTCTTTTAATAAAATGTTGTGTGTGCTAAAATTTGGACTGTTTATTTAGGAAAGATTATATTTTATTGCTGTATGTCTGAAATCTCTTAAACTCGACTATTTACCGAGTACCAGGTCTCTAACTTTCTAAGATTACATTTTTTAGCTTAATTTCAACATTTAACCTACCGTAACTCGCATAATATGGGTTCAAATTTCACGGGAATCAGGTGACATACACAACATTCCTTCTAAATTAAAATGGCCGATTCACTTTTCTAATAGTTTAAGGCTAACAAGTCAGAAAACTAGATTTACTTACCCTTTTGAAACTTGTTTTTTTTTACCGGGAACAGTACCTACGACTGCCGAACTGTGCCTACTGCTGCCGGGACATCGGGTGTGACTAGTATCTATGTACATAATTACAGAAATCAACCACATGTTATGTATCGTGGTACCCGGCACGACAACTAAATGTTAAGTATCGTGGTACCCGGCACAACAACTATCTCCGTAAGCCTTATTTACGTAACAGTTGTTCGATATTCAGGAACCAAATGAACAAATCATATCTGATCATTAAATGGCACTGTGATTATAAAATTGCTTTGCATTCTAAAAAATATCATTTTCCATTCATCGTTTAGAAATATTATATTTTGTATTGCATTTATAGGATCTTACGGAATTGCCAATTGTGTATGTGTGCGTGCGTGCGAGCGAGATCGCTCGACGAGCGCGCGTGCGTGCCTGTGTGTGTGTGTGCGTGTGTGTTGGAACTGCCATTTTGATTTCCGCAAACCTGGCATTTTAACGGTTACGGAAGTCGACGAGGCGTATGTCGGCGAGGCAATTCCGATAGCACACCAAGCTGAACTGAAAGATTGAACGATAATTCGGCTTTCAATTCCATATGTATCGGACTATCGTTTGGGTCGCTTGTTTCAGCCAAAGGTTTTTAAGCAATTATACGATCAATCTTAATAATATATACACAAATGATACATCACTGGAACTGGAATGTTGAGTGGTAAATAAACATATCTTACTTTTGAAAATCGGTTAAGAAATAAATATTGTACATCCAAAATGTTTTTTTAGATGGGGCTATTCCCTTGTAAACTCCTTATTAACAGCAGAAAAAAGGAAAACTCCAACAACTTCGGTTAGCCTTTCTATTTTGCTATAAACTTTCAGAGTGTCTTAATTTATGTTTATTTAACACATTAAAACCACACTAAAAAGAAAAAATATAGATTTCTAGTTTTTCATGCAGCAAAATTTTACATTGAAAATGCCCTATCAAAAACTACTTTCGCATGTGTTATTTTTTATTTCTCAAACGATTTCGAAAATAAATGTGTTTTTATTTACCACTAAAAATGTCTGTTTTAATGATATACAACTTATTTAGCTACCAGTTGATTTTTTTGCCTGAAAAGTTCGATTTTGAAAAGAAATATATTTTTATTTACCACGAAATCTGTCTGCTTTAATGACATACAACTTATTTAGCTACCAGTTGTATTTTGTCTTAAACAAACGCCCCAAATAATAGTGAATTGTGATATTTATTACATGGCTTCCTTCCACTCTCACACTGCCAGTTATGTGACTTAATACGAACTATTTTGCACCACGGCATCTTTTAAATATGTGTTGCTTGCTGTGTGTGTCTAGAATATTGTCTCAGCATGCTAAAATCACTAGCATATTAATTCGACGATAATTCTTAGTTGCCGTCATATTGCCTTCAATAGTGTAATGACAGTTAGTTATACGTTTGATGGTACTTCATAAAATGATTAATTCAAGTACTTTTGTCTAGTGATCGGTTGGTATATAAACACTTTGCTTAAATGTAGTTGTAACGATATCATTAAGGATAACAAATATAATAGCTCTTTTATTCTTATATGTCACATTCAGGATGATGTTTAAACGTGTTATCACTGGCTATATAACCAGCTGTATTATCATCATCGTATACATGGAGAATGTACTGTCCCAACCACGTAAGTTATACATTTATAAACATTAAAGGGACATAAGGCAGTCTTGATTTTTTTTATTGTTAGTTCAAAGCAAACGGTTGTTGCATATTACTTACTGCTAATTGTATCGCACCATTTATGTATGTCAACCTAGAAAAATTGAATATATATTTGCAAGCAGGTTCAAAGTCAAAACGTTACTGGATTGATGCCGATTGTAATGCTTGATATAAACTTCAAGATTGTCGTCTGTCCCTATCCCTTTAAACGTATCTGCTGCATCAAGCCGAGAAGCAAGATACACGTATGTTGTCACATTTATGGAAGGTAGCGAGCAAGATACACGTATGTAGTCACATTTATGGAAGGTAACGAGCAAGACACACGTATGTAGTCACATGTATGGAAGGTAGCAAACAAGATATACGTATGTTGTCACATTAATGGAAGGTAGCAAGCAATATACACGTATGTAGTCACATTTATGGAAGGAAGCAAGCAAGATACACGTAAGTAGTCGCATTTATGGGAGATAGCAAGAAAGATACACTTATGTAGTCACATTTATGGAAGGTAGCAAGTAAGATACACGTATATAGTCACATTTATGGAAGGTAGCAAACAAGATACACGTATGTAGTTCCATTTATGAAATGTAGCTAGCAAGATACACGTATGTAGTCACATTTATGGAAGGTAGCAAGCACGATACACGTATGTGGTCAAGTCACATTTATGGAAGGTAGCAAACGAGATACACGTATGTAGTCACGTGTATGGAAGATAGAAAGCGCGATAAACGTATTTAGTCAATTTATGGAAGGTAGCAAGCTAGATACACGTATGTAGTCACATTTATGGAATGTAGCAAGCAAGATACACGTATGTTGTCACATTTATGGAAGGTAGCAAGCAAGATACACGTATGTAATCTCATTTATGGAAGGTAGCAAGCAATATACACGTATGTTGTCACATTTATGGAAGGTAGTAAGCAAGATACACGTATGTAGTCACATTTATGGAAAGTATAAAACAAGATGCACGTATGTTGTCACATTTATGGAAGTTAGCAAGCAAGATACACGTATGTAGTCACATTAATGGAAGATAGCAAACAAGATACACGTATGTTGTCACATTCATGGAAGGTAGCAAGCAAGATACACGTATGTAGTCACATTTATGGAAGGTAGCAAGCAATATACACGTATGTTGTCACATTTATGGAAGGTAGCAAGCAATATACACGTATGTAGTCACATTTATGGAATGTAGCAAGCCAGATACACGTATGTTGTCACATTTATGGAAGGTAGCAAGCAAGATACACGTATGTAGTCTCATTTCTGAAAGGTAGCAAGCAATAAACACGTATGTTGTCACATTTATGGAAGGTAGCAAACAAGATATACGTATGTTGTCACATAAATGGAAGGTAGCAAGCAATATACACGTATGTAGTCACATTTATGGAAGTTAGCAAGCAAGATACACGTATGTAGTCACATTAATGGAAGATAGCAAACAAGATATACGTATGTTGTCACATTTATGGAAGGTAGCGAGCAAGATACACGTATGTAGTCACATTTATGGAAGGTATTATAAGTCGTTCCTGATGAGATCCATGCGACTCGTGCTATCTGATGAGTGGTCAATCTCGAATCTTGCTTTAAAATGTGCTTGACTTTTTTAATGTTTTTTAGAGTGATGGCGGAGAGTGGTCTGCCCGATTTCAAGCCATCCAGAATGGATTCCTGGCCGGATTTGAATTTCCGAATCCATCTAGTAACAGTCATATACGATACTTCGTTATCTCCATAAACACTACATACCTCTTTGAAAACTTCTTTTGCACGTAATCCAATTTTGCAACGCGCCTTAATGTACCCTCGTATTTGAATACTATTTTCAGCTCTCTTTCCAACCATATTTTACTACAGTGTATATGACTAGTTGTTTTCACGAACTGAAAATATTTATTGATAAAACTCGCACACACATGTATTTGGTATCATTGGATTTAGAATGAATATATTTACAAATCCGTGAAATTTCACGATTTGCACGTGCGCAGTTAAATAGTTATAGGACGAATAACATTACATTTTGAACGACCCTCGTATAGGTCAGTTTGCATGGCAAGCAAACAGGTCATAATGCCCACCAAAAATCCTTTCCATAATCTCAGCCTATGCTAAGAATGAGACTTCACGTATACAAAACTCCTTTCCATAATCTCACCCTATGCTAAGAATGAGACTTCGCGTATAATTTTGGAAATGAAATAATTAAAAACGTTTGGAAAATGTTAACCATACCACTCCTAATTTATTTGAAACTTCATTATTAGTTAGTTTGTACACTTGGATAAAAAGGTTATGCACATGCTATTCATGTATTGTGCATGTATCATGTGTATATCTTTATATTTATTGAGGAACGATCAGGATTTGAAGAAGAAGAAACAGTTCGGTTAAGAGCACACACAAACTGATTTAAAACGTAAATGCATATACTATGTATCTGCTTGACTTGAAAATAGGGAACTATCTTTCACTCGACGGTAGGCGTGTTTTTGTTTTTTCACTCACTCGCATCCGCTCGTTCGTAGAAACTGAGAAAACTTGTCCTACATAAATTACAGCACCTAAACGCAATGGCAATTTTTTGACGAATATCCACATTTCTTTTGTAAAGTGGTCAGTACATTCGTCAGAGCCTTTAATGTATAGGTCACATCTCCATAGAATAAAGGAAGAACCACTAGCATAACGTGAATTACATGTAAAAACGACAGAAACAATCTTAGGTAATAAGCATGTTTATTCAGGCAGATAATAAACACAGAATTTCAAGAAGAACATGTTTTGATCTGATCCAAGTCCAATCGTGGAAAGAGAAAGGTCCTCCAGGTACAGGAACCAGTGATGGAAGGAATACTTCTGATAACTAATCAATGCACATATGTACAAGGAGATACATAGAAAACATAATTATAGTCATGTAAACTAGTTCTCTGTGGTATTGAAAAATATATGAATAATGAATAATATTATTCATCTATTCAAATACATATAAGCTATAACATCATAGTGAAGGGTGGGTGGGAGGGCACACATTAGTAATCTGCCCAAATACAAATCCTCAAGTGATTAGAACAATGGGTACAAGTATATATACCAAATAACGCGCTAAACAAAATACCCAATTTGCACTAGAACAAATAACCGAGCACAAACAAAATGACGACATAAGACTTAAATGCTGTTCTGATACGAGAATAATTTATGTATTTCCATCTATTCAAAATAATCTCAATGTAATATTCCGTCCAATTTAATATTGATACACAATGATATTTTCTATTCGAAGAAAGGACGGAAGAATAATAAATGAACCTAAAATTACCCCTTATTGACAAGGTAATTCATTTTACACAGTACTATGTGCTATCCTAGGTGTTAATTTAAGCAGTTTATTAAATTACTTTAATATTTTAAAAGAAGATCATGGTTACGATAATAACATTTTGCAAAGGCTTTCCGAAGTTTATGGTAACGGTATCCCAGATGAATTATCTTTTTAGTTATATAAAGGTTGCGAATGTTAACGTCCTGAACACGACTACAAGCTCTATAAAAGGAATACATGTAAGTAAGAAAATATATACCCCATAAGAAGTTGTTTGGGTAACATCGTCGTCAATTACGGCATATGTATGTGTTGCGTACGCGCGTACCTATGCATGTTGCACGGGAATGGAAATACAAACTCAGATATAATGTTAGGTGAGTTAGTCATGCACGAGAATAAATCTCTGACTAGTTGCTTTGACATTGTATATTTGAGATATAACTGAATAGTATCACCCTGCAATTGGCTAAGTGTCAATAATTTTCTTAAATCTACATATAGAAAACGGGTCTCTTAACTTTAATGCAGTGAAGGGCCGTGACTAATGTTGCAACTGTTGGCCCGACCATTTGCAATAAAATATGTTTAATCCAACAGCACTGATCTTTTGAGCTTGTTTGGCTGATTTATGATTTGACCAACTAAATTTCATCGACAATATTTAATAGGGGATTTATCCCTGGCGCGAAGTACCACGAATGAAAATCCCCTTAACGGTATCAAATTTTATCCACATACTATAAGTTTGAAAAAATAATGTTCCCTTTGGTTTCCGATCTAGGCAAAGTATATAGGAGTCAAGCATACGTGACGGAAATCCGTAGCTACTTCCGAAGATCAACAAGGTAATTTGTTTTCGGGCCTCCTCGGCGATATGCCATTCGCAGCATCTCGCTATCACCGAAGAATGACGGAATTGGCCGACTATGTTCGAACAATGCCATCGAAACTCTTCGTTAATTTCCGCAATTGGAGAGGATGAATCAATACTGGCTGACTGTCTCGCCAGTATAGTCGTATAATCGGTAAATACGACTAAACAGAACAATTTTAATTGCATTGGTTTTAAGAAACAATATGTACTCTAATAATCAGGTCTTGCGTAAGTATCACGAGTCGTGGAAACGGACTAATGTATTAGTCTATATACTATTTAATTATGACGTCACTTGGTTGTGTCCGCTGTGTAGTGGTCAAAGCGTTCGACTACAATGCAGAATATCTGGGTTCAAAACACCTAAAAAGCCTCACTTTTCTTTCTTTTTTTTGACTAACAATTAATTAAAAGCTATTTTAAGGAATAAACTAATAAATTTAATATTAATTAAGGAATATTCTGGACCGGAATTTTGATTTATATTAGTATAAACATAGAACAAAAAATCCTAATGGCTCCAGTTTCCAGCATTTCCATGAATAATTTTGACAATACATGTACATTATATATTATTAGTTGTCATTTTTCTAACCAAATAGGAATTTAATACGCAGTTTATAATTAGAATATTGGTTGAAAAATACATATTTTACAATCTAAACACTTTTATGATAAGGCTTTTCACAAGTAAACCTGACAAACAATTAAAAACAAATCATTCAGTTATTTTGCAATGAAAACAAACGCAGAGTGCTTTAATTCAGATTTATCCAACACATTACAATCATTTTTTTATGTCGCATTATTTGTGCTTACCAGGGGTTTGAGTCATGAACAGTTTAGCAGGCATACATTCTATATGTGTGGTTACCTTCTTTATTTGTTAAATCTACCAGCTACTTACTTTCCGCGGTAAAGATGCAGAAATACGCTTTTATAATGTTTGCATAAAATTAAACATGGATACTTTTAAATTGGCCCTTTTTTAATTGAATATCGTTTGTAATACGGTGTTAACTAGTGGTGGGCAATCAGTTAAAATTTACAATCGATCGCCGGTTGTAACCGATCAATCATCGGTTATAATCGGTCAGTATGAAGTATTCCATGTGAATGTTAATCTGAGTTTGATGCCGTGAACTTTGAATACTTTCTGATTACGTCTGTATTATTTTCTGTTTTGTTTCTTAAAGCATTGTGATTTTAATCAGCAAACTAACTCTAACTGATATAAATGTGTTTATTTGTGCATCATGCTCATTTTCACAAGAGTATTAATAATTTCCTAACTGTTGTCTCCTGGATTTTCATGTTTGTTTCTATTATGAAAGTTACTTAAAGTGCACTTTTAGAGTGAACCGATCTTTCATAATCGATTATCATATTCGGATGCCCTTTTTTACGTGAAAATGGATATGAGTGCAGTATCCTCAATTATACAGTTTGAAATTTTAAGTTTATTACTCAAGCTGGATAAATCCCCGTTTAGGCTGTGCCTTTATCATATTACACTTCCTGTACCTAATATAACATGCATCAACATTTATATTGTCAGCTTGTTTAGACAGGACGACAGTTTACTCCGAAATCGGTTCGAATGCAACTTTCTTCACCGAAATACCCTCGTACTTGCCTGTACCCGAACTGGTTTTTAGACACGAGAAAACAGGTTTATTCACCATACGCGTATTACATGAGTTCCCTGGTGGTTCATATAATCAAAGCAGGGATTTAGACATTTCATTCTATAGCAACAGTGCAGCCATTGAAAAACGATTCACTGTGACTGGATATTTATTTCAATATCCGAGAAGACCTCTGCAAAACAACGTATCTGTGACTATGAGAGATGTCAGTGACACGGACAATGGCACGTACTCCTTGTTTTACTACAGACGCAGAATCCCCTGCTGGAACCTGTATGTTCTCAGTAAGTTGTAGACACTTTTTTCGAAACAATAGTTTGAATTAGTTTTGGTCAGTCAAGATAGTTCTCTTGTGTTACATATTTCATGTGATTGCACAGGATTAATTTGATTGAACAAACCATGACGCCTAACAATTGTATATATGGGTTACAATGGATGTACGTAAACGGAGAAACACCAATATCCGCTGTATACCTCTATTTCTTATTCATCGTTATATTATTTAGGACAGGGAAGCAGAAGGGAACATACTAATTTGGCTAGAATCTTATAAATATTAAGCTTTTACATGTTGTGGAATGTTTTGTGTTGACGAAAAACAGTAAATATATTTAAATAAATTTAAAAAAAATAGAATGAATTGAATTGGATTTTATAGTCAAATCAACAGCTAAAGTCATATGGCGACTTTCCAGCTTCCAATGGTGGAAGTCTCCAGGTGCCCTTCCGGGCAATTTTCGTGCACGAGAGGGCACCTGGGTATAGAAATACCGACGTTCCCGAGCTAGCTGGATAGCTTCCTCACATAAAGATTCCTAGCCCCTGAGGTATCGAACCCACAGCGGTGAGGGGCAGGTGATTTCAAGTCAACCACTCTGCCACGCAGGCCCCTAAAAAATAGACTATAAAGTTATGAAGGAAACTTTGGCAGGCAGAAGAATACACACGTGAAAATGCATGACTGTCACAATGTTTTATATCTACTTTGTATGCTTCCATGTGGAAATTACCGGTCACTGGCGGGTCACTTCAGCTATAACCAAATTTTGAGAAACCATCGAACCGTAGCCTTGTAATTCCTTTAAGACTGAGAACATTAGTTTGTAAAAATGGCTTTATTTGATCTCAAAATAAACTATAACACATTATTTGCCTGTATTCTGCGTCGCGATTTTGTAAAAAACATATCTATAAACCAAGTACCAAAGCTATGAATATTTTGTGTTGTTTCTTGTAGTTGTTAATTTAGTTTAATATCTATAGGTATGTGTTTGGTTTCGTTTTAGATTTGATCTGTGATGAATAACATTGGTAATTTTAGGCCAAGCAATGTTAGGCAGTTTTGTATAGTCGGGATTAAAGTAAAACGATTACAATACTCTTCAATTCTAAAACACATTAAAGTCACTAAGCATAATTGATAAGTTGAAACATACATATATACGTATATATACTTAAAACTCTGTTAATTTCGCCATAACCTTTCGGTGTTCCCCGCTTCTTCAACGGCATTTATGGAACAATATTATACAATAAACGGAAACGACGTAACGACATAACTGTCACGTTCAGCGCAGTTGACGTCGACGTTGTTTGGCGCGCTATTCCTTTATGGTCGGATTAATCTTAACTTCTTCTTCCAAAGGTTTCGAGTTTTTTGAGGCCCATGACTGCAAATGCAAAGTCCTCAAGCGTATGTCCGTCTGTCCGGGCCGTTGTATTTAGTGCGAGTTCGTGTCAGGTTTAGTAGCTGTCTCTGGTACAGTGTCGCACCTGTCTATTAGACGTAAACAAAGTTGGCACACCGCTTGTAATACTGTGAAATCATTAAAAAACTTGGGAGATTGAATTTCATGGATTTCGTTGTTGGCCCGAAGCGCGAAATCAAATTCCGTCGAATGTTTAATGCCCAGAAGTTTGAATAATATGTACAAAAACCGCCTAGATTTGGAATCCATAATGTACAGAACGGTATAGCAGTTTGTGGCTCATCATTTGGTCAGTACCTATTGAACCGAGTCGTATGTTTTCAGAAAAAAAGGTTTATGTATTATTGAACAAATATTTTAATAATAAAGAACCAAAACGTGAGTGTTTGTTTTAAGCTTTTCAAAGCCAGTACGCCGATGTTTACGTTCGCAGTTGTGTATTAGAAAATCGTTCACGAATGGCATTAATTTTTGTTATCTTTGTCATCATTTACCAAGTTCTTAGTTTTATTTGTTCGACAACACAAAATGAATTGAACACGGAAATGACTTGTCACCTTATTAACATTCACACTAGCGTTCGTTTAGTGCAGTGTGGCGGCTGTAAAAAGTCTCCCCGTCCTACGAATCAGTAGTGGTCCTACGAATCAGTAGTGTTATGGTTTACTGGTCCTTTGGGACTAACGAGCCCAATTTGTGTGGCTTTGAAGAAGAATACCACTTAAGCCGGTGCTAGGGGGCATGATAAGTGTTGCTTCTTTCATTACTTCTCATGAACAGACTCAATAAAACCGAGTCTGCTGCTTTATTCTTTTAATTGTGTTTGTTGCTCTCAAAGGATCACCTTTATCAGTATTTATTGTTATATTTCATCAACAAAGACATACTAGAAAAGGACAGAACACGAATAAAAAAATCGTATTTTGACAATAAGAAAACATATACTGTCGAATTTTGCATTTTTCAATGACAAGCATTACAAAAATCTAATCTCTAGTTGAAGCCTAGGGTGGATTTTGTTCCCTAGTTCGTGGAATGCCTTCAATGTGTCTTTTCTGTGTATCCATAGGCCCCAAACATCATCTACGAACCGTAAATATACCAGTGTTAGCTGATCGAATCTCTGGAAAAGTTCATATTCCCATGCACCCATGCAAAGTTCATTCCTAAGTGTGACCGAATTGCTTTCCTTTCTTTTGCACAAAATGTTTATTCCCGAACGAAATCGTGTTATTCTCTAGCATGGTGTCCATCATTTTGAGGAGATCAGATATTGGGATGGATTGGTCTGAGCGCCGGTCTAACGCATTCTCACATGCTTTCTTTCTTGGGATGCTGGGATAACTTTAACGTCTAAGCAGAAGAGGATAGTACCATTTGGAAGATCTTATTTAGAAAGTCAATGGTATTTTTGGTGTAACTGGGTAGTGATGTGACGTGATCACGCATTGCATCTTCGACTATCTCTGCCATATTTTCTGTGGGATGGTTTCTACCGTTGACAGTTGTTCTTAGTGGAATACGTTCTTTGTGCAGTTTAGGGTTACCCCCTAGCGTCCCGGGAGTGCCACCGAATGATGTAAGATATCCTTTCAAACCATGTGTAATGGAGCCTGCCTTGTACATATCACTGACAAGTTGCTTTAACTTATGTTCAATTAGTACTTTGTATCCATCAATACAATTCAAGATCCTTTGTCCGTGGGTCTAATGACAATCGATTCGTCATAATGACAACTGATTAGTCATTTAAATGATCTTTCATCGCCTGCTCTTCAGCGCGAGATATGTTAATTTTAAAGCGTCTCTTTAGCCCGTAAATGATGTCATATTTTACATTTTTTCATGTATGTATCCAGCCATTTGTCTCTCACAGCGTTCGGTGTCCATGTCGTGTTTTTCTTGTGTTTGTTGCATTACGTCTGTACTTCTTCCTCATTTTTCATAACGCACTATACCCTTCCGTGTTCTAGGATCTGCGCAATATCTCGACTGATAATGGAAACGACCAACTCATCCATAGGTTTCAACCGTAACAAAATAGTTGAGCATTTAAAAATGTGAGCTCTTTATATGCAGACGCTCTGCATTTTGCGGATGTAGAGTTGAAGGCGTGTAATCCAATCAAAAAATAGAATTGTTCGATGATTTTAAAACAAAACTTTATAGAAAATTGTATTAGATGTCGACTAATTTTGACTAAAAAGCTATCATTCTATAGCTCAATTTAGTCTAAAAACACTTTTTTGCATACATAACATCAATATTCTTTTCACATAACAGTTATTAATATATTTTAAAGAGAATCTATCGACTCCACAAATAACATCTTACCCGGGCAGTCTCGAGTCGGGCATGGCAGAGGAAGGTTTGTCCGTGTTGTTTTCCGGAACACAGGTATACTCTAACAGTATACCGCCTGGATTGACTGTGACTATGTCATGGTTAGTTGATGGGAGGAATTATTCGTCTGGGGTGGCGTATCTTGCTGCTAATAACACACACAATCTCCATATCATGCAGATGGACCGTCGCCTCAACGGGAAGAATATTACGTACAGGGCGACTGAGGAGAGCGGAATATTTACTGAGGCGAATTTAACCCTTAGGATATCATGTAAGTACAAATGCATTAACTAGCCTTCAACAAAGTGTGAGTCGGATTGTTGCACCAATAAGTCAGTACATAGTCAAAAAGGTGTGCTGTCTTTCCGAGCATATATATCATTTTTGCTAACGAGTTTAATAAATTCAATAATGAATGAGAACGAATGTTAGATTATATTTATCACATTCCTCACATATCGACTTTTAATGCATTTTGCCTGTCGCTTTAACACGCGAAACCGACATAAACCGTGGGAATTGGATCATAGTCATTACGATTTTTTTGACAGCGCATACTAGGCTTATTTGCATACTTATAGAACTAGTGATATATCGAAAATATAGAATGGTGTTATTCCACTCCCACACCGTTAGTTATGTGAAAAATTCATATATACACGATCATCTTTGCATTTTACTTATATCGATTACAATTTCTGCCTACTTGAGGATATAACATGAGATTTGTAATTGCACTGTCCCGTTTAAATGGGATGACAATATGGACAGATCGAGGTTTGGTGCACAATAGAACCTTGTTAAAACCAGCAGAGGGCTTTTTCCGACTGACCGTTCCACGGTTGTAACTCTTTTTATGTTTGTAGTGTCGCATACTTTGCTTGTATTTATCCTTGTAAATATACCCCATCTTTCACAAAGGGACTATATTGGAATCGAGTTGTCCGTAACGTCACGTCGCACCGCGTCGTATAATACATTTTGACGCATCGCGTCACGTCGCCAAACTTCATATACACATAACAACTGATGACCTCATGTCCCTCTACATCACCCATTTCCGATTGACTAATTTATTACAGAATTACGGTCCTTTGTTGACATAGAATTTAAGCTTGGGTATACATCACCTTCAATGAAAGTTCTAGTTATTGTTTATTTCGAATGCCTGTTTTGGTTGACTGCGTTCCGTTAATATTACATTTCCTGTTGACTTTTGCATCTACAGGTATATGTTCACGCTTGGTTATTTTGAATAATTCTGCTGAAGCACATGTAAGGTTAATTCCAATCCGAGAAACGTTTATAAATCAGGATATTTCGTGTTTTTTTTAATAATATGGACGTTTATAAAATCAAAGTAAATCACTGTTTACCAATTTCGATAAAACGTTCACATGCCCCCCCCCCCCCACCCCCACCCCCCACCCCCACCCACCTTTATTTTAAATTTAAAAAAATCTCTATAATCAATATTAATATTACTTATATTTGTGATTTAAAACACTTACAACAATACATCAAAAATGAGAAAAATGTTCCTATAAAAATAACAGCACCCAAACGCAATGTCACCGTAAATCCACACTGTACCACAAAGAGCAAATTAACTATACAATGAAAAAGACAATACGCAACAGAAATAATGGTGAAGACAGGGTTACCGACTTGGAACGGTCAGTGGCAAATCATTTTAATAGGGTGATGTCACGTGCTACATAATGTTTTTGCGTTGTTTTTAGAAGATCTGTGAAATGATTTGATACGCGAAAATGTGTTACTACTTGCAAGTAAATCACACTTAATTATCGACTAATATCGACTAAATATCCAAAATACATGTATATACAGCATTTCTGTTTTATTAGATGGCATTTACTACTAAAATTATATTTTCCTCTTTTTTTTCATGAAAAAGATGCGATTTTTACAAATATCAAAATTATTTTAGATGGACCGGATCCCTACTTGACCCTTACACCAGATGCACCAGTGCTTGTTCTAACAGAAGGGGACGAGTTCCCAGAGATTTACTGCACTGCAGGATGTTCTCCAAAATGTACTATAGAATGGATGTCAGGGGAATTGGATTACACAGCCAACAAACGGGAGTTAGATCTTGGAAAAGTTACTGTTGCTATGTCAGGTGAATATACTTGCATTGCAACCAGAGATGGAACATACAAAACGGCCAAACGGAGTATACATTTGGAAATAAAAGGTAAGGTTTGCCAACAATCGTTACCACTATCAGTAGGTATGAAAAATTATTTAAAAACAAATAAATATAAACCAGCAGTATTAGCATAACCAACACATTTGTTCTAGCTATTTTCTGGGACTTGTTAACTCTTTGTCTAGGTATTTGACAACTGTATCACGTCCTTGCACTATTGAACATGTTTCAGTAGTGTTCATTGACAAATGCATTTTAAACGCAGTCAGACAATTTCTGTTCAAATATATATAACATGCAAAAGCATTATGCTTATGCTTATCAAATGAGTTTTAAAAGAACACCAATGTATTGCTTATAACAAAGATTACCTAGTTATATTTCTATTTAACAAAATATAACCGGACGCATTGTATATTATTGTTGAATCTATTTCAAATATATTCCGATAACGTAACGCATGTGTTATATCTTACTATGATATGATGTTAAAAAGTACAAAATAAAGTCATTTGAAAAAAACATCAAACAAACGCAAATGGTATTGACAAAGATTGCTTTGGTGAACTTTTAGAGAGAAAAAAACACCATGTTCATTGTATCAAAAAACAACTTATTGATTTCGAAAAGCGGGCAGAACTATAAGCGGGCAGTACTATAAGCGCAAATAATATTGGTATGTAAGCGTATTTAGTAACACAATGAAATAAACAATGTGGAATTTGGACAGACTGTCTACGCTGACTTGATCGTTGACATATTATACCTAATTAATACATCACATGATAAATCGGGTAGTAGTGCAACCCTTAACTTCATACATAACGGACGATATATGATATCTATACTTAAGGACCACAAAAAGAACAGTAATAAGTTAGTCCTTATTTACTCACTCTTAATGTCGTGAGTAAATCAATTATTCTCTAGTCTTCAAGCACGCAAAAACAACAAACACAATCTTAGATGATAGGTGTATGTATTCAGACAGGAAATAAACACAGAATTTTAAAAAGAACATGTTTTGATTTTATCCAAATCTGAACGTGGGAAGAGAAAGGTCCTCCAGTGAACCAGGGATGGAAGCAATATTTTTGAAAAAGACTAACAACTTTCTTTAAAACAAATGTAAAAACTAATAGTCCACAAATAGGAATTATGTATACATGCATGTAAATAACTATACAATAAACATACAGACATATTTACAGATATCGGTGGTACTTTCTCAAATACTTTTATCGCATTGAAGATTCAATGTTCACAGTCATATGCATACCATCTTCGGGATGGCTAAAATTTCTGTACTATTGATATTTTAAATATTGAGTTCTGCTCAACCCGGGGCTAGAGGGCGTAAACTGTAGCAATCACTTTCCACTACCATTCATGAACAATTGCAATTAAACCGAGACAGCAATATTGTTTTGTATTTACCGTGTTCGGCGATATCCAAATTTCTCCTTTCATACATATTTAAATGGAAATAAATATAACTTATTCCTTAGAAAACATAATTATAATCATGTAAACTAGTTCTCGACATTACTGGAAACTATATATAAATGTATATACATGTAGTATCCATATGTACAAATATATCTAAGATATTACAGCATAGTCAAGGGTGGGAGGCAACGAATCGGCCCGAGTACAAATCCTCAAGTGATCAGAACAATAGCCCGCACCAGTATATACACCCAAAAAACGCGCCAAAACGGATTCCCAATTTACATGAGAAAAACTAACCTAGCACAAATGGAATGACGACATTATGACCTTCATGCTGTTCCGATACGAGAATAATTTCATATGTTCTGCACTTCATGTCCATAGAAAAATTACATTATTTTGTGTCACCTAACAGTTGTAAAATAATAAAACTATACTTAAAGATTGCAAAAATGACGGTAAATCGTTTAATAACAGCACTTTAACAAAACTACTCAAATCAAAACGTGGTTCTTAAAATTATGTTGATGTGTATATACTGCTCTAAGTTTGTTAATTTTATAATTTCAAAGCCAGCCGTATAAATTGGATTTGTATAACCTTCAGTCCCCATTGAAGCAAGTGCGGGTCATGCGATAAAGTGTACTAAATCCACTTATGCCTGAATGACATCAATCCAGAAATCGACTTCTGGACGTTTTTTAAAAAAAAAACTTGTCGTCATGCAACTGTTGACATTGTCGAAGTCATTGTTGATGCTTGTCGTGTAATATAAGATGTTCAAGTCTCCGTATAAATTGAGGATATTTTTATCCAGTGTGAAAAAATTAATATACTGATGTACACAAGCAAATACAAAAAAGCATATTCAATGTTTTTCTTTACAGGAAAAGAAGCAAATGTGCCAGTTATCATCCTTGCTATCGCCATTGCTATTACCTCCGTTGGACTGGTTGCACTGGCAATATACGTATGTCGCCGACAGCTCTCGGGTGTCATTCCAGAAAAAACACGTAGGTGGCCATTTATTGTACGTAAAAACCGCAACTGCGTTATTATTTAAATGTTAGCTATAAAATAAATAACACTATTACAAAATAAATCAGTACTTGTTTGTAATAGATATCACTGAATGGGGTTGTTGGTCATTTTATTACATCCCGCAGTCATAAATGGGTGGTGGATCTTAAACGAGTTCTTAAATACTCTAAATTGTATGAAACGAGTTTGTTAACTTGATTCAAAAAGAGCTTCATTCGAGTTTGGAAAAAATATTAAGAACGGGTTTCAACAGGCAAGATGTAATGGAAACGAGATTGAGCAAGTTGTATTATCCTAACCCTTATCAACTTCTAAAATATAAAAGTAATTTAATAACTTTTTAGGTTTATCAAAAGAGATTATGACCTTATCATTTTGCAACGCATTGCATGTTTAGAAGTTGACCCATTTACTCTTCGCCACTATGCTTTCCTATTGGATTTTGCAATGACCGGACAGAGTGTGGACCCTATGATGACGTCTGCCTAAATCCTCAAAGGACGGTAGCATTTGAAGTTTGTCTTTAATCTTGTCTTGTCGTACCCTTAACGGTTTTGTTCTCTTACTGCTCTGGCTTCTGCCAAGTTATTTAGTACTTGCTCTGTAGCTTTCTATGTTTTTGTTTTTATATTCATATATACGTGATCATTTATGTGTTATATTTATACTGCCTATTAATGCTGCCTTGTTTGTTACATAATATAACCTGGCGTGATATTTTTATTTACACTGTCCCGTTGTATTGGGATGGCAATAGGGTAAAAGTGAGGTTTCATGCACCCTATAACCTGGTTTAAACCCCCGGCGGCCTATTTCGCCACTGACGGTTCCAAGGTGGTAGTCCTATTGTCAACCCTTTTATGTTTGCGATATCAGATCTTGCATTTTAATCATCTTTGTAATTATTGCGTGTTTCTGTGCGTGTTTTTGGTTGACTGTGATCCTTAAATGCTACACTTCCTGCTCGACTTTTTCTATCCACCCTCATTGATATATCTCATTGAATTATAATTCTAATTAAGATGTTCAACACATTTATGTTGATGGGTTACATTATTACCTCATAATAAGTATATACTCCTGCATGATAGTATAGTATGTACTCTGTAACGGTTGTCTCCCCTGGACAATTGTAGGTAACCATTGTTAGTACACGTCATGTTCTGTCCCACTTTGTTGTATTATTGAATCACATAGGATTGCATTTTGAGATGATATTTGTTGTAATAGTTTTAAGTAATATAACTTTCGATATAGCATGTTTACTTAACGTCTAAGCAATCAAACGTTGAACTGAATACAAATTGAAAAGTTTAGCGACATTTATTATGGTCAAAGTCTTCAGTCGAAATTTTGTGTTACATTGTGTTTGCAACGATGTATCTGAAGTACTAATGAAAGGATGCATTTTAGCAAATTAATGTTTTGTATTAAAGAGAAGAAAATTGTGCTGTATCTATTTTAAGAAATGGTGTCTAATGTGGGCAGCGATTTTAGTGGGCAAAGGAGTAATCAACCTCAACAAATAAACAGGTACTATTATTATAACTGTACATTTAACTATATAAATCACTTTATATCGCGTCTGTTACATGTAAAATGCTTAAATTCGTTTATTACTCAGGCTAAAGAAATAAACTTTAGCAAATACTTGGATAATTGCTCTTTTTGTAAGGAGGCACGTCTAGTAATACTATTTGAAACAGGACTTCCAGTTATATCTATGATTTATACTATAATAATATCTCACTCAAATGTATTCACATTTCACCACTTAATTATGATTCCCTCCTAAATTCCAAATATTCAAATAGATATGAATTGAATGTTGTTTAACGGCTCATCAACACAGTACAGGTTATTTAGAGTCGCCCCAGAGAAAGGGGAAGGATACTTAGGAATCCGGGAACCTGCCCTACTGTTATTATCGAATAGATTTCTATGGTTCTTTAACGTGCCCGGATGATAGATCGATGCACGGGACCACCCGGTTTACGTTCCCATCCGAATGACGATGCTAAGGAAAAGTGTATTGCCAAGAACACACCGACGGAATTCAGTGGCACCACGGAGGATTGAAGCCGGGGCCTCCGGTTACAAATCAGCCGCGCTACCGACTGCGCCACGCCAGCCCTCTTTCAAATAGATAAGCCAGTCCCCAAAATCAATAGTTTTTACAGTAATCGACAATTCTGTTAAGCCAATCCTTTTCATTTCAAATTATTTGGAAATGGGCAGCGTGGTGTTCTGATGGTAGTTTGCTTGCTTTGTAAGGTTGCTAGTTCGAGACGCCTCCACGGAAACGCCTCCGCGGAAAATAGCACTTATGACTAGAGTTCAACCTCCGATAATGTAAAAGAACCACTGGCATATAATGGCAGACAGAGAAGGGCGATCACAGATACCTATCTTTGCACCACCCTCTATTTTCCTTTTCGACTGTGAAAAAAGCATATTGCCTTCTTTGATAAGCCGTTTAATTTTAATTATCAAATGTATTTGATTTCTCACTGCAAGCATCTCTTTCTTAAAAATACCCTGTTGTATGGAGTTGTACAACGCGCAAGAACGTTACCATGAGTCCAATAAAACAACCCAATAGATAATACGTTATTAACAAATATAATGTTCCACAACAAATAAATCAACACAGAAACATGTTATTAAACTGCCATCAATAACATACTGTGTTTTAATAAAAGTAGGTCAATTGAAATGGTTATTTAAAACATTATACCTTACTGCGTGTCATAATCAGTATTGACAGTAACCGAATACAGAATTGGAAAGTGGAAAGTGTTAACACGTCGTCATCAAGGTAACTATTCGTTTAAGAAGTATGACTTCTTTCTTACAGCAATGCTGATGCCATAGACACATACATTGAGCTGCAGACGGAGAGCAGAGAAGCTCCAGTCGAAAGTGTGTATACTCCATTACGAACAGGTAAATGATATAAAATTATTCAACATGATTACAAACACGTAATTGATGTAAAATGAGGGATATTGAAACACACAGAACGAATGTGACCAAATACAATAACAGTAGCATGAATACTTACAAGGAGAAGGCCGTAACTAGTGTTCTCAGAACTTGTGCCCCGTCCCATTTGCAAACCGTGTAAAACAAATGTAATAACATATGTTTCAACCAAATAAATTCTAAACAACATTTTGCTGTGACCAACATTCACTTAACCTCCAGTACACATGTTCTGAACACTTTCGACGTTCTCTGCAAGTACATTCCTGTATCATCCAAACTCATTTCTTGTTTCTTCAATTCCACTTAGTTCTGTGCAAACGTACTTTTACTCTCAAATTTCATATCACTTGTTTCACTTCGTTATTTTCCAATCACAATTCTTTCATTCTCACATTGCCAAGATTTAAATGAAATACTTTTTTATTTCAACCGTTTACTTCAGAATCTCCTATGTTTTATACAAATGTATGATATACACATACGGGGACTTGATTTGGAGTAGTACTGAATGAATGTTTTTAAGAGTCTTAACTAATATTTTTATTGAAATCGAAAGTAAACCTTCGCTTATATAGGCTACTATTTATTAATCAAGTGTTTAATAGCAGCTCCATATTGTCCAGCTATACTTGATTGATTGTGTTTTAATGTAAACATTTGTATATCGTTTCTCTGGAATGATACAATTTATTTATAAACAACGGATGTTTAAAGCCATTTGGTGAAATGAAAGAGCCATTATTTTTAAGACGGCTCTATATTTGGTTGTGACTTTAACCAGAGTTCATAAAGTGTGTATATCCTTATTCTGATGTAATGACTATTTAACGTGTTCAGAACACATGCACTATTGTGATACGCGTATTGCATTTCAGGAGCACAACCACTTGAAGATGATCATTACGCCAATGCTGACATTGCCAGGACCAGTCATTTGTCTTCACATTGAAATCACCAATGATATAGTAATTATACGGCTGAACATGGACATGTACCGACTATTATAGTTTATTATTTGCCAGACGGTTATGTGTACTGGATGGAGAAATAAATAATGGTATGCAAGTTTAAGGTAGACAATTCGAAGAAGAATAGTTGGAGCATCGAATAGTCAGAGATATTGCAATCACCGTTTCGTCGTCGGCGCTAGCATCACAAGTTAGTTAACCGGCTGTGTGTAAGCGGGTTTCTCCCAAGCTACAGGACACAACTAAATGAAGAAACGCTTCACAATTAAACAAGACCACAGTCAACCTATGTAACCCATACAACTTGTGTTGAGTAATCATAACAGGCAGTTAAGTGATGTTATACCACATACTTATTCGAAAGAAAGAACAGCTAGCTGCTGTATTTTATTTCTTCTTTGAGAAAGCTTACAATACTGCGTGGAAGTACTGTATTATAAATAATATTTTACCTCATTCTTAGAGGTCGATTTCCAATGTCAAATTTCTTGGATGACAGTTTCCTATACAAATGGGTACAACCTTCTCTGATATTCATGAGCAGGTGATGGGCGTGCCAGAGGGAAATAATCTCTCTGGCATTATTTTAGTATAAAAATTAACAGTAGTGTTTAATCCTGGTGTGAATTGTTCTCTGTATGTTGACTATTGTGTTATATGTTACCGTGAAAAATTGATGAAAACCTTTGAAAGACAATTACAGCAAGGTCTCAATAAACTCTAGATCTGGTTTGATGGAAATAGTTTAACATTTTCTAAATGTTTAACTAACTGTATACGTTTTTTCCAACTGCATAAACATCATGAGACCCTCATCTTAAAGGAGAATATTCTCATCTCATGTACCCTTATCTCATGTACCCTCATATCATGTACCCTCATTTCATCTACCCTCATCTCATCTACCCTCATCTCATCTACCCTCATCTCATCTACCCTCATCTCATCTACCATAATCTCACGTACCCTCATCTCATCTACCTTCATCTCATGTACCCTCATCTCATGTACCCTCATCTCATCTACCCTCATCTCATCTACCCTCATCTCATCTACCCTCATCTCACGTACCCTCATCTCACGTACCCTCATCTCATCGACCCTCATCTCATCTACCCTCATCTCATCTACCCTCATCTCATCTACCCTCATCTCATCTACCCTCATCTCATCTACCCTCATCTCATGTACCCTCATATCACGTACCCTCATCTCATCGACCCTCATCTCATCTACCCTCATCTCATCTACCCTCATCTCATCTACCCTCATCTCATCTACCCTCATCTCATCTACCCTCATCTCATGTACCCTCATCTCATGTACCCTCATCTCATCTACCCTCATCTCATGTACCCTCATATCACGTACCCTCATCTCATCGACCCTCATCTCATCTACCCTCATCTCATCTACCCTCATCTCATCTACCCTCATCTCATGTACCCTCATATCACGTACCCTCATCTCATCGACCCTCATCTCATCTACCCTCATCTCATCTACCCTCATCTCATCTACCCTCATCTCATCTACCCTCATCTCATCTACCCTCATCTCATGTACCCTCATATCACGTACCCTCATCTCATCTACCCTCATCTCATCTACCCTCATCTCATGTACCCTCATATCACGTACCCTCATCTCATCTACCTTTATCTCATGTACCCTCATCTCATCTACCCTCATCTCGTCTACCCTCATATCATGTACCCTCATCTCATCTACCCTCATCTCATTTACTCTACTCTCATCTCATCTACCCTCATCTCATGTACCCTCACCAGTAACACTAGTGGATCAGACGAAATGTCTTGGTCTTATTTTTGACAGTGAATTAACTTTCATACCTCACCTTAAATACTTAAAATCTATTAATTTACTCATCTCTGTATCATAGACGAGAGATATTAGCCCTTCAATAAGCAATTGCATTACAATCTGAACCAGCAAATAACTTGCGATAACTATTTTTAATTACTACTTCATTCCTTCATGTTTTTGCGCGCAATTTGACCTATTTATGTCGACGTGCCGTAAAACACAATTCATTCATTCATCCAAAAATTGCGATACTGTTTTCAATCCTAACTATGACCCATCTTTTTGAACGAAAAATAAAAGTGTTTGGCCTTTCGGACACCATATTGATTCGAAGTTAGTAAATCTCGCAATATCCATCAATTTGATTGCCAAGTACAAAGTACCACATAGGCCCCGTTGGTTTATTCATAATAATATATATATATCCAAAATATGAATGAAGACATAACAAAAAAGTACCATGAATTTATGAACACGCAAATAATTACAGCCCGCAATCTATAAGGCAGACAACCTCTAATATAATATTATAATTTGTAACACAGAGTTGCCTACAGTGGACAACATGTAGCGCAATACTATAATACTCGAACTAATGTGTATCCTACGACACGGATTTAAACCGAGCTCTAACTTCATACAGAACTCCAGTATTTTGAGAACACGAACTCTGCCCTAATATATATAAGTACATGAAAATGTTAGAGATCCAATTTAATTTTTTGCGGTGAAAGAAAACCACACACCACAATAACAGGTATTTTTACCTTATACATATAAATACATTTTCTTTTCATCATGTTATTGTTGGTATTGTTTTGTATGCATATTAAACTTTCGTGGTCAAGTTTATTATTTATATGTGTTGTATGCTCACGGAGTTTGTGACCCATTGGAATTATTTGAACAAATTATACGAGTATAACACTAATATTTAAAGTGACACATGGCAACCCTGAAGCATGTATTTATAATTAAAATTAGCATCCTCACGCGTCGTTTGACCTTTTGGAATTATTTGAATAAACTTTTAAAGGGACACATGGTAATCCTGAATCATATATCGATAAATAAAACTAACATCTCGATATATTAATCGAGATACCGCGAGTTTTAAAAACAAGCGAGATTGTCGAGAGTCCCTTTAAAGTGAAAACAGTCCCTAGACCTTCCTTTTTCAACCTCCTTTTTTATAGAAAAAAAGAGGTAATAACCTATTGCTAAATAATAGGAATTGCCTCTGTATTGACGGGAATTTATGTTTAACCTTCGCAGTCAAGTTTAGTATATGTATTTGTTGTATCCTAGAGTGGGTTTGTGACCCATTGGAATTAATTGAATAAACTATATAATACTAACCTTTAAAGTGACACATGACAATCCTGAAGCATGTAGCGATAATTAATATTAGCATCCTCACGGGTCGTGTGACCCATTGGGATTATATGTTTCAGACATATATTATTCTTGATTTTGCCCATCATCGGCTAGGGAAAAACAGAGGAGGTATTCATTACCTTCAGTGGTAGTTATAGTTATGATATTATTCATTTTCATCTCTTTAGACCATGGGTAATATTAAACATGGTAACCAAGTTATGCTTCAACCTTTATCTATAATTTTATTAATTTCTGCTGGTTTCCAAGTTATGTAGGAATACGTTGTAGCGATAGAGCTGTTTACATATATCTAATACCAAATTATACACTGATTTGGTGTTATATAAACAAATAAATTTGAACAATAAACTGCATAATAATAATAATAATTAAAGAATACTTTATTTTGAGAAGATAAGACATTACGACAATGCAACTAATATTCCAAAGTTCTTATAACAATGTGGCCTTCTGAAAATAAACAGAAAGCAAAATATATATCAATACACTACACAGCAGCGGATCACTTCATCTATGTACGTTAGACTCATTCATTACAGGGTGAGCAATTACCAGAATGTATAAACATATCGTGTTGCATTGTGTTATCTATGATCCTATGCGACAAAAACACCACCAAGTTAACAGCATGAAACAGTTATTTGATCTAAAAGATTTCAGTATTTTTTTTCAAATTTCTTGAAATAAATCGGACTGTTTAATGCATTGTAATATGTTCGTATTTGCATTTACTTGTTTACATGTTGATCTTTATTTACTAATACACAGTTAATTTCTTTACCATGTAATCCATTATTTGTACATAGTTTGACCTATATATACTCGGTAAAAAAAAGTTTTGGACCAGTGTATATAAAGTCATATAAAAATAAAACTAGTTAAGTATCTTCTTTTAGCAACCAAGGTCTACCCTACCCGGTTAATCTGGTACCTTAAACATTAAATTCCAAACAAGATTTGATTTCAAAAAAATATCGCGAACACACAAAGGGTCTGTAAAAAATGTTGCAATGTCCATAAAAAGTAACAGTTACGGACACATTCGAGTAACCAATAAAAAGATTATTATTTTTTCGCAAACTTTCATTGTAAACGAAAATTATTGTTGATTGTCGATCTATTGTGAATTATCAACTGAGATAATAAGGTTTATGGTCTAATGTCATGGTTGAGCGATCATTGTACGGGTTCGAACACTGCCATGGTCCAAAACCTTTTTTACAGAGTATATATATATATAGTTTTTTAGCTTATGTTTTAATAACTAACTGTTTCATTTGTCATTCTCATCTTTTTCTTTGTCGACGTGCCTTAAACACCATTATTTATATACTAATAAATACTGATAAGGGAGATTCTTTAGAAGCAACAAACACAACCAAATGAATAAAATAGCAGACACGTGTTTATTGTCTGATCATGAGAGGTAATGTAAGAAGCAACACCTCTCACGCCCTCTAGCACCGGCTTAAGCGGTATTCTACTTTAAAGCCACATATATTAGTCTCGTTGATCCCAAAGGACCAGTAAAAATAACACTACTAATTCTACTAGTCCTTCATATATACAACGTTTTATGCCAACCAAATATGTTTACAACAACCAATGTATATATACTCAGGAATCTCGAATTTGATTCACTGCATCATTGTATTTCTGTAATCATCTGATGTAATAATTACAGATTATATAGTTGTAATCATGAATCAGATACCGATACTATCGTTATATTATCGTTTTAGTCATGCATCATGTCGCTTACAAAATGCTATTTGTTGACGGCTATCAATGTTGTTGTTTTTATTTGTATTTTGTTTTTATGTTTTACTTTTTGCATGAAATTTTGTGCAACTTTTGCTACTACAGCTTCTGTATCTGTTTTCTTTATTACTTGAAAATAAATATGAATGTAATTCTTTTTGTTTATAATGTTAATTAACGCGTAAAGCACAATTCTTTCCTGTTTCATTCTGAAAGATGTTAAATTAACGCTCTGGATAATAAGACGTGAGTCTTTTAACGTGTCACACACGATTGTATTTTGAAATAACGGTATACAAGGAAGTTTTATAAGGGCTATGCCTGAAATGGATTCCTCTACTAATTACCATGTATTGTGGATTCATGTGTTTGTGGCTTTACAAATTGTGTAATAGTTATAATTTTATTTAAATTTGAGCAAGCAGTGTAATCATATAATAGTAATCTAATCGAGATACGGATGAACATAAACTATTTAATGATAAACAAATGTCTTCCCCGTTTAAAGTAATAAAGACCTTTGCTTAATGAATACACACACACACACACACACACGCACGCACGACTCTGGGGGAATAAAATAATCCGCGATTACATTAAACTTCAATTTAAGTAAATTTAAAATGACGCTTAATAAATTATTTGCAGACGCTACGTTTCGTATTAACTAAACTTGTTTTAACCATGAAGTTCCAGTTCAGTACACACCTATTTACCCTCTGATAATATATTTCAAACAACCACCCGCTTATTGTAAATATATATATACATACATATATATATATATGAGACAAATTATCAACCAAACAGTGCTAAGCCAACACATTTATATCGAGCGCCTTCTTCAGCATACAAACATAAGTTACAAAAAAAAACATGCAGTTTGAAAATATGTTTTTATAGCAAAAATATACTAAATATTACTATGTTACACGTCTTCGGAATTACAGGTTTTATATAAACAAAATCTAAACGTGTAGCAACGTTTATTTCATACATATACATTGTTACCACCTTACGCCAGTGTTATACTAATACTGGCATTCATGTAAGATCCTCTATATATAACAGTGTATATAAAACCTGATTTTTAACACGGAAGTTTTTTTTCAGTCACGTGTATGAAAATGTTTACCAATGAACGGGGTGGTTATTGGTAATGTATTATCAAAGCGTTAATAGATGTGTACTGAACTTAAATTTCCTGTTTAAAACGAGTTTAGTTAATGCGAAAAGTAGCGTAGGCAAATAACATATTAGGCATCATTTTAAATTAGTTAAAATGAAGTGTAAAAATGTAATGATTTTTATCGTGTTTATCCTTTTGTTATACATGGATACTGTCAGGTCACAAGGTAGGTGTTATACATACTAATAAACTATAGGTTCAATATATACCTGTATTTGGATTAACTTACACGCAGCAGGTATGTATTTATGTGTTGAGCCTTTCATAAAACTGTGCCAACACTATTGTGATTGTTTCAATTGTTAATTGAACGTATCAACACAATGACAAATATAATGTAACTTATATTATCACATAACTAACGGTGTGGGAGTGGAATAACACCATTATACACAGTGACAAATGATGTAATTTGTATTAGATTACTTAATGCATGGTACTAAAAGCTGCTCAATTGTTTGACGTTCGGCATATAAAGACAAGTTGTACGGCTGGTCTACAATAGAATTTGCAGCAACTCTGCAGTTCTGCAGGTGAGAAGGTTCTAGGCCCATTCTCCATATTGTATCTCGATGTAAATGGAGGATGAGCCTGGCGTGTTCATTCCTGTTAGGCTCTTTATAACCTTTCATGTGTTGGTGCACCTTAAAATCCCAATTCATTTCAATTCGGCCCGATGTCAGTATACTGTAACTGGGGTATCAAATCGTGTGTCTATGGCGTGGTACTCATATGTGACAGCAACATAAATATAGATATAACAATCGAACAGGAAAAGCAGCATTTAAGGACGACAGTCAACCACAAACACACACAGAAACAAAGAACACATTTAAAGATGAATAAAAAGCCAAATTTGACATCACCAACACAAAAGGGTTGACAATAGGACTACCGCCCTGGAACGGTCAGTGGCAACAAAGGCCGCTGGGGGGGGGGGGGGGGGGGGGGGGGTGTTAAATCAGGTTCTAGGGTGCACCAAACCTCACACTTACCCTACAGTCAACCCAATAAAACGGGACAGTGTAAATAAAGAAATCCCCGCCATGAATCCATAAAGTTGAGCAGTGAAAAACGTCGCGGATGGATTGACTGTACTGACAGAATAACCCCTGTTGAGATCCGTAGGGAAAGGCAAAGTCACCGTGACCCGATCATGAAAATCCTTGTCCTCTCTTTAACTCCACTCCCGCTGAAGCAAATATCATGAAAATTCAAAGTTGTATTTTATATCTGGGTCATTAGGAAACAATTTGTTTTAAGAAATGCCAGACATATTTGAGAAGAAAAATAATTCGCCATTGTAGGTAGAAGGGGTATATTAGTCGCCCCTAGTTTTTCTCAAAAAGCCCGGAATAGATTGTGACTGTTCTTTACAGAAATGGTTTGTGGACCCTATATTTTCACGACTGTGTAAATAAAGTTAAAAACATTGATTTATATGTGGCAAAATTGAAAAACCGCAAGGCAAAGAGCTCTCATATATTGCACGAAGCATTCGCTTATGGAAAGCTACCAGTTTTGCACAGGTGGTGTCATTATGAGTATGATAAAAGCAGTTATCTGTGATGTCATTATAATCACTACTTTACGGTTACAATGTGATTATTTCCATGAGCATATCAACATGGATCCATAGGTATTCGTTATTTTGACTAAATGTGTTCGAGACCTTAACATAGATTCTAACACTCCAAAAGATTTCTAAATTTTACTATGATCGGGATTGACATGTATCACTGATAAGTTTATTTGGTAAATAAACGCATCCAACATAAGTTCCCAACATTAGAATGTCTCAATTTTGCTACGTATGCTTGTCCATTGAGTATATATGTATCAAATGGTGTTGTAGAGAACGTGAAGATCCGAACTTTCTTGTGGCTTAAAACGGGGCAAATATTTGAATATCAGTATATCTAAGTTTATACATTAACTCCCTCATTAATTCCTCCGAGGCATAGATGTTCGGATACATTGATTTTTTATAAACACATGCTAGTGACATTATTAGCCGAAAGCTAGGGGTTCGTTCCTCGAACAAGTATTAGGCATGGAATATAATTGTATGTTATCACCACAATATGCCCTCTTAAATGAACTGTTTTAAAAACATGATATAACATTATGTAGTTAGATCAGTTCTTTACAATTTTTACAACTATTGCAGAAGCAATCGTATCATAGTGGCACTTTATAAGTAGTAATGGTATTTCAATAGTCAAATTAATCGCAATCACACTTATGGGGATTTACCCAAATATATGTAATATCTTTATTTATGTTCAAAATGGATAACAACATATGGAATTGAGATACTTAGAATTAGCTGTTTTGTTTCGCTGAGAATATTGACAATTACTCATTACTGACAGCAGCTTGACAATTTAATCTTAATAATAGAGGAAGCGACGTTATTGTAATCTGATGCAAAGTAACGAATCATAATTTATAAAACAGTATCAGAGAATAATTGTGTTTCTATTTCCCTTGATATTTAACACGTTTTGTTGGGATTTTTACCTAAAATGTTGCCCCCTTCCTTATGGTTGGATTTGACTGCATTGCGATGGGCGTTAGAGGTCTTGCACCTTAGTATACCTCTGCTGAATAGACTTAATAAAACCAAGTGTTCGCCTTTTTAGTATTTTTACAAAATCCCCCTCTAAATATCTAAGGCATATCAGGTGTTATTAATAAGAATAATACATTGCACTAATTTCGTCAGTGACCTTGACTTTCAATGCATGAAAATGAAACAATTAATATGGTACTTGACATACACATATCGACAACTTCATATTAAATCTCCCTAATTTAATATAACCAAAGGGAAATAACTCTGTAGCATTTTCGTTGATCACGCTTATTTTGAAACTTGTTTTAATGCCCATTCACTATTTACTAAAGCTTTCCTAATTTATTAAAATTGCATAAGTATCCTATTTCAACGTAATCGGTAGCAATAATACTGTAACACATGCAGTTAATGTCAATCTTGATCTCGAGATATCATTAAAGGATACCTTCCAATCAAGTTTTATAAAAATCATATAATCAATACATATAACTCGTCGGTTTTACTCATTGTCTAACCAGTTTGGGATCTTTTTCAAACAGACTTGCGCCACTAGTTGTAGATTTGTTTTTATGCTGTTATGAAAGAGATTGTATGTTGAATTTATCACCTGCTATCCAGGGAGGCATTGTTGATGCGTTCAGCAATACATCCTGGTATCTAGATGACAAACTCAATAGTGATAAACCTTTTTTTGCTTATATTGTCACTAATATTTATTCACCAGAGATCACGTTTAATAAAACCAACATTTCGGATACCAGTGCAGCATTCAGACCTTCATCTCCCGACTTCAAATGATTACATAACGTACTAACATCTATTAATGAGAGATGATTTTAACTTTGATATCGTCAAATATTCAAATTAAGATGGGGGCGTACCCCGTGCTACATTATACGGCGTTAACATATGCCAGCTCATTTGTTTTGCAAGAGCTTGTAACGATATTGCGGATTTCAATGATCGAAATCAAATTTTATAAGTAAACGTCGTCAGCACTGTTTTCATTATCACAAACTATGTTTCTCAAAGTTCTATAGCCGCAACGAAATCCTCATGGAGAAATACAACACCAATCTGAAAACATGTCTGTGACTAAGAATATAACTACCTGTATTTTATGGAGATGTGATTAATAAAGTGGTATTAATGTGGTATGACGGGTTTCCTGAACATCTTAAAAAAAATAAACAGTAAATTTATCAGAAAAGGATAAGACCTTTTAGTATTGTATTGCACCTATTGCTTGGTGATTGACCCTCTACAGTCAGTTACTACGCTTCACTTTTTCATGTGCGATGACCGGACCACCTCGTGTGACTCTATGCTTGCATTTTCTGAAACATTGAAAGTGGAGTTTTTTGGGCGTACCCTAGATTGGTTTTCTCTTTGGCTGCAACATCTATTTCTTATTATGTATGTCATATATGTTAACAACAACGTTTACGTTTACCTTTAGCAAACTTCTCTGGATGTTGACTTTATTGTCGGAAATATGTGCTTTTATTTACACTGTCTTTTATTGTAAATTTAGGCACTGAAGACAAGATAATAGCGTGACTGTGTACACGTTAAATCGATTTAAGCTAACCAGTAGACCATATTGTCTACTGACCGTTCCAAAAAAAACAGAGTACGATAATGGACCTTTGGAAACGGCCGAGTACGACACATACGAAATATTGCAGTCTCGGTTTGATTGAGACTGTCCATGAGCGGTAGTGAAATATGCTAGCTACCGCTCACGTCTCTAGCCCCGGGTTGAGCAGAACTCAATATTAATAAAATCAATAGTACACAATTCAAACCATCCCGAAGATGGCATGAATACGGCGGTGGATATGGAGTTCTTTGCTTCCCCATGTCGTACGGCGTATGGTCCCAGTATCTAATAAAATTAAATGCCCCGAAGATTGAAATAAACATAATGGAATTTAATTGGGAGCAGCGGTTATGAAGCCTGCGTATCATAAGTAACAGCCAAAAGACTAAATTAAAAAGCCGACAACATATCCTAAAAGTGGTTAAACAATACCCAGAGCATTTTATTGGCCGGAGTAGTGGAACCACCGAATCAAAAATTAAGTAAGAAAACAAAAGCAATTGAAAATGTACCACCGATAACTAAATATAAGTATCGGGCTCAGAGATCTCCAAAGATCGAATGAATAACAGTACTGATTGCAAGCGCGGAGAGACGTTTTACTGCCGCCACACTGCAAGTCGATAATCCTCTCTTCGCCACTATTTGTGGTATGTATTGCCATTTTTTGTTTTATATTTAATTTGCTCTTAGTGTGTTGTATAGTGCGGGACTACGGTGCCATTGCGTTTTATCTATAGGAACATTTTTTCTCACTTTTATATATAACGAGGACATCATCCAAACCACCAAAGCGCGTCAGTTTTACAGAAGATATCCCAATTATATTACGACAGATCCACACCGTTTGTAGTTGTTGACCGAAATCGTGTACACCCGACTGCTAATGACCGTTTATCTGTCCTTCTCTTAGTTATCGGCAATAGATCGACATGCGGATGAAAATCGTTTTTTTGTCAAGCAGATGGTTACTCATGCTAACATATAAAATTAAACCGTAGAATTTATTGTTTTAAGATTCGCCTGATAACGACCGCCGCTCTGTACAACGTTGCAAAGGCAACATGTTAACGTGTTTACTGATGATTCGTGGCAGAGCGTACTACAATCCAGTTATGACACTGTTGTCACAAGATGATTGAGTATCGAGGGGACCCATTTAATAACATCATCAGCGTAAAATATATAAAAACATGAATTCAAAAACATGATCAAATTTTTGTAAAATGTATCACTGCCGACAAGTCATTCACGATGTGTTGACAGTTCTTATGAGTTTAAAGTATATGCTACTAGAAATGCTTTTATTTTTTATATATATGCTGTATGTTTGAACCACAGTTATGTGTTTCACTGATTACAATATATGCACTGACCGCAATAACAGGCCATCATACTCTTTCGTTAATATCAAAAATTAAAAAAAACACATGTTGCCGCCCAGTGACGTAGGCTTCAACGACGGCATACACTTGTCTGCGTTTGCATGGGCCGACCGTCCCTCAACGACGTGTACATTTTTTCTCGCACAGCGACGACGTGATAATGGGATGCGAGTCCGGCTACAGCGTGTTCTGTCATTACGGTCCATAGTAGTGACTATCCTTTCTTGTTTTTCGTTATCCGAATTTTGCTATAAGAAGGATAAAATGTGACAGTTTGTGTTTACCATAGAACAGATCACTTTTACGATCAAGGTAGAGAATGTACGTTAATGTATTAATATATGTATACAAACATTCTGCATTACCCATCAGAATATATTTATATGATATTAAAACTATTTAAATATTTCAACGATATACTAATCTCACAGATCCTTTTCTTGTCAAAATATAAATACTTGTAGCAATTATTTATAGGTTCGAGACAGATGATTTATTTGTATAACGGTTGAAATAAACTGCTTGAAAAGTACGTAAAATAGTTGTGCTAAATAATTGCAAACAGACAGAATCGTATAGCTATACAATATTGTGTAAGGCTGCATTAAACTAGCCTTTAAACAAATACTGAAAATGAGTTTCCTTGGGCGAAGAGAGATTTGAAATATACTCAGCTGCAAAAGAAAGTAGCCACTGAGTTTTGTTTAGATTTAATTGTATAAAGTCTTTTTAGAATTAATTGACAAATTCCAAAATGAATATGCCATGTTTGGTACCAAAGTTTTTATCATTCCATTGCCAATCTCATTTTGTCCTTTGTTTTTCAATAGGTTAAATCATTAAGGGAATGTTGCTTGATAAAGAGGATAGGGTGTATAGTAAAACTTTCAAAGTGGCTACTTTCTTTTGCAGCTGAGTATATAATACAAGCATATATTACATGTCGAGTACTGCATTTTATGACATTGCAAAACAAATACTCCAGGTTTATCCAGAACACTTTCTTATGTTGATCAATTACACAAGTTAAAATTAAAATTCATCAATAAAACATTAACACAACTTTACATGAAATTACGACAGAAAAGCAAAAAAAAATAATATCGTATGTCTTTGTTTACAAACCGTTTCGACGAGGGCTTTTTATGTCTTAAAAGTCACTTTAAAATGGAAGAAATTGCAACATGTATACGAACCTTAATGTAGATGTATTGTTGTAAACCTTTCTGGCATATTCTTGTGATTTACAAAATGAAAATTCCTACTTACATACATTTTTAAACGTTTGCACACTTTGTCATTTTCAGAAACAGAATGTCGTGCATACAACAGAATCTTCTCTGAATTTGGTTCAAATGCTACTTTCTTCGCCGTTATGAGAACACCGAATCATCCCTTGAAGTATTTTAATTTTAATCACGAGTCAACACATTTATTCAGAACAGACTTGTTTGAATTGCAAAGGAATGAATATGTTGGTCAAATTCCAGAGAACTTGTTTGTTATCGGATATGTTAATAATGACTTCAAGGGTGGTGGAAATATAACAATTATTCTACAGAATGTCAGAGAAACGGACACTGGAAACTATATATTGAATGAAGACAGCGACAGTTACTTTCACTGTTGGACGTTGTATGTTTTAAGTGAGTACACAACATTGTTATTCATTAAATCAAGTAAGGCCCTAAACATAGCAAAGATCATCGTTATTTATTTACACCGTACACCGTATATATATATCGGTTAGACAATACACAATTACAATGTTACAGACAAATTACCGAAGCTCGGTTAACCAATACATAATTACAATGTTACGAACAAATTGCCACTTATAAACGCTCACCGAGAAGCGCAGTGGTGTAGTGGTTAGAGTGTCTGTCTTGCATCCGGGATGTCGTATGTTCCATACCCGGCGGCGTTGTAGTAGTAATTATAACCCTGCTTGACGGGCAAACGCTACGTCTGGTTGGCCCGTTGTCAGAAAAATTTGACTGGGTGGGGTATCATGCACTTCTGCATGGTATTCCAGTGGAGCTGCACTATAGCTGCTGCAAATAGACTGTAGATAAACACATTATAGTACACACCCGCACTCCAAAGTCCAGACTTAAATGTGTCTATACCTTAAGAATGTCCTAGGTTCTCAGAAGGAGGGACTTTAAACCTTAGAATCACACAAGCGCACGGGCACGCACACACACACACACACGCTTAAACACGTCCTTCGGTGATTATTTTAGGAATAGACAAGTTCTTGACTATTTTGTAATAAACAACTTAAATTTCATGAATCCAGACTATGCAAAGCATAGCTTAACTCATAACCGAGAGACGGAGATGACCCATTTTATTTGTATGTACAATTTGTGAATAATACAGCTGTTCCAATACATACACATGTGTAAGTATTTTTAATTGTCGCCATATCAGTGTCGATCTCACTGCTTGTGATTAAATTGAGTGTATATGAATTTTATTATCTTGTGTCTTCAGTGTATGCATTTTTATTTTTATTTTAATACTATTTAAATTCGTATTGATTTTATAATATTTTAATTTATACATTATATTAAAGAATCTGTATCATTGCTTTTAAAGACAATACAATAGTATCACAGTTTACACCTTCCTATACATATAATTGTAATTTGTATTAAACCATTTTAAACTGTGTAAATGTGTAAATAATGCATCGTTGCAAGTGCTTGTTTTATGAAATAATATGAAACAGGTTAAACATATAGCGCGAACACAGTTTCTGTCGGATTCTGTGTGATATATGTACGTATATAACCAGATACTTTCTTTCTATTGGTACTGTACACTGTCCTATAGAACCATAATTGCAGGAAGGGTGGTGGCATATTAACAGTATTTACATATATCCAAATATAAAAAAGGGAAAAAAAAGATATTTGTCTACTGACTGGGCCACGATTAAAACTATTTACAGGAAGTAGGTCAGAGGTTTATCTGTTAACCTCTGTCTTAAAGCTTAAATTTGGGATTTGAACCCCTCTACTGTCTACTTCGGAGACAGTTGTGGGGCTGAGGTTATTCCACAGTGGAATTGTTCTAGGGAAATATGAGTTACTTAATACTTCTGTGTAGGCACTTGGTCTGATGTATTGATACTTATGATTCGCTCTCATTGTTCTGGAGGTGGCTTTTGTGAGGTATTTGTCTTTATCTATTATGACCAGGTCGTTGTATATTTTGTAGAAGAATAAGAGGCTCGCTTGATTGCGACTGGATTCAAGGGTGGGCCATTTAATATTACTGAGCATCTCCCCCACGAGACTAGTGTTGTGCCATCTTCTACATGACAATCTTGATGCAGTTCTCTGGGCTTTTTCCAACTTCTTTATATTGGCAAACGAGGGTTTTATTTGCCTTACTGGATATCGTATTAATGACCCCAATCCATATTGTATCTGTAATAGTAAACCCTAGATACTTTGCTGAGGAATGTTATCCAGAATGTGGCCATTGAGGGTGTAATCATGTATGATTTGGTTCCTAGGTTGGTGTTTGGTTATTCGCATTGTTTGACATTTGGAAACAATAAACTTCGTCATACACTCCCTATCCAATATTGCCAGCTTGTCGAGGTCCTGTTGCAAGTATTAGCAATCCTGACCATTGCATATGTTTCTGTATAGGACGCAGTCGTCAGCAAACAGGCGAACTGATGACTTGATGTCAGCTGGAAGATTAAGAACAATATAGGACCAATATAGGACCAATATAAGACCAAGAGCAGAGCCCTGTGGTACGCCATATAATACTGGCGCAATATCTGATAATTCCCCATCCACGACTACCCGTTGGGTACGACAAGACAGTCATGCCTCTAACTAAGCTCTTGTGGTACCTTGGATCCCATAGTAGTCTAGCTTCTAAAGGAGTCTTCTGTGTGGTACCTTATCGAAAGCCTTAGCAATGTCCATAAATAAGAGATCTGTCTGTTGTGTTTTCGAGTAATCGTACCATCTAGGTTGGAGACTAAATCGTGTACGAATTGGACTAGTTGTGTACTGGTTAACCTGTTAGATATCTGAACCATGATATCAGAGTGTAGATATATACCTATATTAATAAAGTCCTGGTGGCATATTTCCCTCATCCCAAAAAACCCAAAGAGACATAGAATCGCGTGGTAGAAAAATCTGAGTTGATCTAGTTCAGACTGAATCGCCATATGTCACAGGGCTAGCATAATGTGCAGCAGAACCGGGCCGAGGCTCGAACCCGAGATTTTCCCGGACTGCCGTTCCGATACTCTACCATTTAGGCTAACCGTCCGTAATACATGATATATCTTTCAACATGTTATATATCTATGAACAATGAGACGCATACTTATGCAAACGTCACTTGTAATTGCTTAGAGGTTGTAGAAATCAAATGGTCCTGAAAATGGGAAGTAAGTTATTGAGCAAATTGATGTTCCATATACCCAATATGATATGCTTGTAAACTCTGGGTGAATGGATAGAGATTCCTGTTTTGAAAAAGAACAGTTAAAAACAAAAAACAAAACAAAACAAATTTTACTGTAACAGTTGTATTGCATTATTTTAATACAATGTGATATAAACAATGCCAGTTTAAGGATGGACATATATCCTTACAGTACGTTTTAAACATACTGATTCTTAAAAAAAAAAATGGCGGTAGGCTTTTGCAAATATAACTTTACTTTTTCAATATTATGTTGGTGGAAATGAAAATGGTTGAGTCTATTCTTTTCCATATGAACAGTCTACGTTTTATATGTTTGGATTTTGTTTTACCTGGTTGCTTCCCCACTGTTGAATCCACCACAGCCAAATACACCGCCTTTTTCTCATCAATGGTACTTCAGAGAATCCAATTCTTTATTTTAAGTTATCGATTTTAAGACGAATTACCAGCATTCTCTTGTCGATTATTAATTCCCAGGGCCCGTATTAATAACGCAACTAGTTACTTAACTTGAATAAAACATATTACTTCAGTCAGTACTTCAGATGTTAGCATATTTGCAAATATCCTTATTAAACTCTCAGCGACACTATATATAGCATCTATGTTAAGATAAATATTTAGCTGTGGGCATTATTAAAAATATAAAGAAGATAGAAAAATCGATAAATTTTGACTTAAGATAATGCTAAGAAGCTTTATGAATACGGATCAAAGTCTACGTAATGCAAAGTTAAGTCATAAACAACCACAATCAAAGGAAAGCAGATATATTCTTTTCAGGACATTTATTTATATGTTTTTCTTTCTATAATTGTGAAATAATAGTACCTGTAATTGGTTAATTTAAAGTAATCTGTTGTTGGCGAAATGTATTTCATATGTTATTGAGAATATTTATATACTGTAATCTGTTATCCACAACCGGTATCAAGTGACGAGAAAAAGGTTGTTCCCCAACCCTCCCCATGTATGGTAAAAGTGATGCTATTTACTGTTAACTGTTTGTTTGCTTTTAGTTTTGTTTTTTTAAATCTTTGTTGTCATCATCAAATTCAATTTGCTGTAATCCTGTTATGAGACACTCACTTGACCCTCATCATTTTAAAAGATAAAAAATGTGAAAATGTTAAACAATTAAATAATAATTGACTTAAAGAGTCATACAATTGACCATTTAGTCTTCGTAATAAAATACTTATCAATTTAGGAAAGCAATACATTATCAAATGAGCGTTTATTGTCAAGATACATTTACATAAATGCCAAACACGATTTTCGCTAAAGTTACTCCCCTTGACCCAAAAAAACTCCATTTATATTTTGAACGCAGCAGACGCGAGCTGTTGTTTACATTAGTTTGCAGCTAAATTATGGTATTCAAAACCGTTACACGATGAATAAATTGCATGGTCAGTTGTATTTCGGCTCTTGAAGAAAAGTGATAAATACTCGCTATAGGCTTGCATTTATCAATTTCCTTAAACTCCCAAATATACAGCTGGAACTATTTCCGTGACATTTACGGAAATTGACGCGGCTCTTCGGATCGGCACGAATATGTCCGGAACAGCCTCTTCAATATCTTTGCAATTTTTTTTTTATTAAGCTATTTTACATATTCACGACAATAGACTACTTGTTTACGACAATAGACTACTTCTTTTGTAATCGCATTAGTAGTTTTTTTCTGATTGCCAACCTATTGAATTGATATATTCATTTTTGCTTGTTTCTGTCATGTGACAATAGGAACGTCGCGATGCAAACTGTGCTCGCTAATATGAACAAGGCAAACCCTCAAGATGGGCGAAACTAAATATTTTAAGAATATGAAATAGATGATCTTACATGAGTGCATGTTTAATATTGAACGTATTTAATATGAAATAGGTTAAACCTATATGGCGAGCACAGTTCATCTTTGATTGTGCCGCTGCGTATGTATGTGCAAGTCTAGCTGCGAGAATCGTAGCTCTTATGGCGTGTACAGGTCTATATCATGGTAGGTACATACCACCATAAGAGCCATGATTCTCACGTCTAGTGCAAGTCTACCTGTACGTGTCTTATGAATCGTGACATCCCACCCCAACAAATTTCAATTTGTGTGTGTGTGTATTTCTAAGGATTATAATCCGTCCGCCTATGACAGTCATCGTGCCCGATGATTATAGGCACACTTGAGTCTGGACTTTTATCTGTGTGTTTGTGTGTGATGTGATGATATGTCTACTTGAAGCAGCGAACTCAATGGTTTCTTTATAGTGCTGCCACACTGGAATACCACACCGTAGTAGACATGATACCCCAGTCACATTATTCTGACACTGGTCAATCAGTCGTAGCACTACCCATTATTTGCTCGTCAGGCAAGGGTTCCATTTTTAAAGTATCTGGGGACTCGAACCCACGACCTCCCGAATGCAAGGCAGACGCTCTAACCAGTACACCACAATGCTTCGGTCAAATTTCAATTCGTTCCCAGACAGGACAGATATGGCATGGAATGAACTTCTAACGGCTATCTAGTCATGATCCAGTCTGGATCGACATTGGCTGAATCACCAACCGTCATAAAAGCTGCTACTGCATCAGTGTATGTAAGCTATATATACATAAACCGTGATGCACGCGTATACTTTTTTGCCGAACAACATGTAATTACGGTTTCAACGTTATGTCATTACGAAAAATGTATATATATGATTTAAGCTTTTTTTTTATTTGAATATACGTCTAATATACGTCTTGTTTTCAACGTGTGTTAAATTGATTCATACGTATTGTCTAATCATTATGATGATGTATGTTTGAGAAAAGTACAATGATTTTAAAACATAGGAATTTGTTGTTTCCTACTTGACATTTAATAAATGGTGGTCCATTTTCAGAATATTAGTTCAATATTTAGTTGAGTATGTCTGGGGGTGGAGGACACCGGGTCCGACGTTTTCAATCAATATATTCTGAAAATGCACCAAATTCATCAAATGCTATGTAGAAAAGACGTGGGTTTGTTTCACTGTTATTGACGTTTAGCACTAGCTGTGCTCAAGATACTTATTAGTTTCTACATCTATATTTTAAGAAACTGAGTGTCCTATTTTACCCTAATGTTTCTGTCGGTGGTAGAAAAACAAAAATAGTAAAATGATAGGACAGAGAAAAGCATAGATCGATTGAAGCAGAAGACAGGTAAAGTTTCCAAACCGTGTTTTCATCACCTTAAAATTTAAACTACTCCGTAGCATCAGACCAAACCGGATGACCGGTTACAGGTACACTGGCATAGGAACGTTTCATTTATATGGGGGTCCAGTGGAAACCTCAAACTTTGTTAAAAGTAACAAAAAAAAAAGTGAAGCACCAATAGTGGCGCGAAAGCCGGATTGCGAATTTAACATATTAAGTGAAAAATCTGTGTGAAACGGGGGGTAGTCCAGGTAAAATACATGACATAGCTAGGGTTATTTTCATATAACATTTGTAATGATGTTGAACAAGTGTCAAGTTTCAAAGCTTTTCGACAATACATTTTTGAGAAATGAGGAAAAAACAAAAACTTTAACGAAAACTTCAAAACTCGTAGACGGACGGACGGATAGACGGACAGACACATGGAAATCGCCGAACTGCAAGCCTGGATTTGCTACGCAATCCAGCCAAAAATAAAAAATACAAATTCTGTACATTATGGTGGAGTCTAAACCCGACAAATTTGCTATTATTTCGGGCGTTTGTTTAAGCTAAAGGGTTTTCAGCTATGTGAGTGAGTAATTTTAACAAAATGTAAATACATTATAATTATATAATTGGAACTGGCAATTTTAGTGGTAAATAAAAAATTCCTATATATCTGTCTACATCCTGCATTAGCCTGCCGTGTTGCTGGGACAGCAAAAAAAAAAGAAATCTCAAATATAACTTCAGTAGTTTCAGAATGTCTTATTTTGGTTTGCCCAACTCATTAAAACCATTTTTGGATAAAAGGTCGAAGCGCCCCAAAATATGCAACATAGGGTAAAAATACCTTTTGAACTTCCCCTACCCAAACACGCCAGTCAGATTATTGGGATCTCGGGAAGGAGGCTGTTCCTACCCCTGTCAGTGTGAGTAACATCTTGGGCCTAACCATCGTTTAGTCACTCTAGACCTGGTGTTGTTCTAAATACTAGTAGTTATATTTTTTCATAATGGACCATAATGTTACTGTGCGGTAAAAAAAGATGCGATGACAGAGTGGTTAGCTTACTTGCCTCTGGATATAGAAGTCTGGGGTTCGACTCCCGGAGGTTCACGCCTCGAGAATTGATAACGCACTCCCTTAGATCTAGAACTATTCGTGTACGATAGTTAAAGTTACTGTGAAAGTATGTCATTCTTCCCTACTGATGTAAAGCCGTTGGTCTCCTGTGCAGGGAGGGACATACCATATTCAGGTTAAAAATCTCGCTGAACTTCTGTGGTTATCATAAAAAAGCCTGCAGGTAAACTCATCCACAGAAACGAAACTGTGATAATCATAAGTATGTGTATAATACGTCAATAGTATTGAAAGAAAGAAAGAAAGAAGAAAGAAACAAAGAAAGATGGATCGGTAATAAGCACCTTGCTCACTAATTGTTTACTAACAGACCATACGTCATAATGTGACGACATACGATGATGACGTAAATCAATGACGTCTTGTCATTGTATTATAATTTCCGTAACATTTCCGGAAATTGCCAGATTGTTCGGGTTTGACACGAATGAACACGGAATAACCTCGTCGATTTCCGTCAATGGCTTACAATAGTAGACGACCGAATACGGAAATCTGCGAAGAATTCCGATTGCATTTATGGCTTTACGGGAAAATAAACAAATGAAAGATAGTTTTTAACCAAATCATTTGTTTATCCTAATCGGTTAGCAAGACATGTACATTTCTGCGACACGAAATATACTTTTATTAAATTGTGAAATGTGTTGACGAATTTTCGCCAATGAACAACGCGCAAGGTAACACTTTGGGCTATGCTTCCGGTTAATGGCCGTTTTGGCGACATTGGTAAAAATGCAATTTCATTGTCATTTTTGGAAGGGTTCGAGAAAAGTTTTTAATGTTTTTTTCACCTCATTCTGCTTGGAAACCACCATTCTTAATGATTTCTACGAATGCTGATCTTGTTAATTTCGTAACGAAATATGCTACTTTACGGTTGAAGTCGCCCATAAACTGCCGTAAATGACCCAAGACTTTTCAAAAGGATGGATGGGTATGTTTACTTTTCGCCTGCATGATACCATAGGAGCTCGCTTGCGCTCGCGTCGCTTCGCGACGCGAGCTGTGCTCGCTATTAACAAAAGTTGGTTAAAATATATGATATGTCGGTGGGTTAAGCATAATGTGGTATATATAATAAATGTTATCCAACAAGTTTAATACATTCAGTAATATTAGATAAGCACGAATGTGAGATTCTGTTTATCATAAAATCTATAAAAAAAAAGCCACATAAGAAACATATATTATTGTAGCTGCTTGTATATAACGTTGTTTATTTGGCCACTATTTGCATATTTATTACACGTGTACAGCGCAACATGATAAATAGGTCGTGGGTTTAATACACTCCCACACTGGAAGTTATGTAATAAATAAAAGTACTGATTTCACGTATCTGAATCGCAAATTTCAATTAAACTGAACAGTGATAGTCATACACATTTAAAACACATTCAAAACTGAATGCAGTTTCCTTAACTATCAAGTATGTGCCATGTGCATATTGCCATCATGTGTATCTAGGTCCAAGTTGTCTTTGTACCAGAATTTTAACATTGTGTATGTAGGGTTTGACACTAACTTTTATAAGTAGAAAGCCTACAGGATTTCCTACCATTGAAAACTTTTAATTTATAGGTGGTCCTTATCATGTGCGGCTATACTTTCTGAATTATTACAGTTAATAAAAAACATATACAGTGTTGTTCTTTTCAATGTTTACATTATTTTTCAGCTTTGCCTTTTGATATTTTGGTGGCAGAAGTTTTTGAGAATGTTCCACATAATCTAAACGAACTATAAATGTTGTTCTTCATGCATTATTATGTAAAACATTCACGTTTTAACAATATTTACCGTTTACCTTATACTGTCCTCCTTGAATGTACTGTAACAACTGTACATGTACTGTAACATGACCCCTTGACACTACTACCTATCCGTGGTATGTGTAAGCACAGTTATATATAGGACACAAGGCACAAATGCATTACTTTTTATGAGTATTTGTGATACGAAATTAAAATTATAAATTTGTCATATTTTGCAAAGTATAATTATATTCTATTGTTTTGATTGCTTAAAATCCGAAGTTATAAGATTTCCATAAACTACGTTAGCTGTTTCATTTTACGTTTTAGTAAGCATAGTCTGGCTGTAAAATCAGTTTGGATTGTAACTGTATTCAGTTTCTAAATGGCATTATAATAAAATGATTATACAACGCATCAGTTCTTTTATTTGATGTTTAGAACCGCCAACAACACCCTTCCTGAGCACCCAGGAGGCATCTATAGTTGAGGAAGGTGAACCTGTATTATTTTCCAGCTCACAGTCGACTTCCAGAAGCATTCCTCTTTTTACATTGTCAGTCACAATGGCATGGTTGGTGGACGCATTTGATGTCTCTTCTTCCCAAAGGTTATATCAAGTGGCATACAACGATTTGTTGATTCGGCACACAGATCGTCGCCTCAACGGCAAAAACGTCACGCGCAGGGCTACAGAAGAAAGTGGAAAAACAAACGAGTCAAACTATACATTGAGTATAGCATGTAAGTAGACTTTTTTGAAAAGTTAGAACCATTCATTAAAATTTAAATGCATATTGCATATTGCGTCCATTCAGTAATTTAAAAACTTTATAATAAATTATAGTCTTCGTTTACCAGTTTTGTTTTTTCACTATTATCACGTAAGGATCAATAAAAAAAAGTGTTTTCAATATACATACCATCAAGACTAAATTTGAAGAGCATTAAGCACATGTGCATATAATTGCAGCAGTGTTTGTAGTGCAAATATGTAGGTAAAAATAGGCGTTAATATAATGTTTTCTGTCGTTACGGAAAAACGGACATACATTTTCTATCATCTGCTGGACTATTTCACCATTGTTCAACCTCTATTGATATCTCGTTAAAAAGGCTATAAACTTCTCTATTGATATCTCGTTAAAGAGGCTATAAACTTCTTACATTGGTAAGATATATGCTTTGATAAAGGTCTTTCCTTAAAACTAGTTTGCAGATCTGTATAGATGTTCGTATCTGAACATGTTCGGCTTACTTCGGAGTGCGAATGTTGTTTGAAAATATCTTTACGTTTTTGGCTTTTTAATTTAACAAACCACTTTCCATTTAGAAAGGTCTGGCTTTACCAAATTCTGGAAAAGCCAGAATCGTATAGAATGTGATTAATATGTTCTATCCAATCATATTTAACTAAATCTGAACAATGTAATTCTCTTAGCAAAAACGTAATGTTACTGGTCCTTTGGGATCATCAACCCAAATCTTTGCGGCTTTAAAGTAGAATATCGCTTAAGCCGGTGCTAGGAGGCGTGAGAGGTATTTCATTTTACATTACCTGTCATGAACTGACTCAATAAATCCGAGTCTGCTACTTTTATCTCTTGTTTGTGCTTGTTGCTTCCAAGGGATCCACTTTTCAGTATTTATCGGAATATCGTCATTACTCATATTCTATTAATTGTGTCCAGTAAGCAACTGTCCTGTTTATATATCAGTAGATAAAGAGGTAATACCAAGTTCTCAGCTAATCATGTTTGATGAAGCAGGCATGTTAATATTCAAGATAACCCTATACAACTTTATCTTCAGTCGTTCTAATGTATCTATGTTTCTAGTACCCATACTTCACTAGTATGTAGAAGTATTATTTTTTTAAAACATGTTAATTTGTTTGTTATACAAAGTGGTACTGATTTAATCTTTCTTAGCGGAGAGAAATAGCTGTATTAGCTTTTTCAGAAATTATTTTTTAAAAGAACCACTTCCAGAAAAAATATATCTAACTACTTATATTCATCAACTTTCTATGTTCTCATTTCTTACTTTGTATCAAGTGTTTCGCAATGTTCGCCCTGAATGAAAATCATTATTTTGTGTTATCTCAATTAATGGTAAGCTTCCACAAGTCAATATAGACTTTAAATAGGGCAGTCCGTTTGAAGTCACTGTATCGCTAGTATCACGCTATTGTCTGCATATAAAGGTACACACTTTTTAAAAAGACTCGTGGTCCTTCTATGATAATCTCTCTATTGTTAAGATAACTTTCAGTGTTCAACGGGGAAAGTTTATCACATTGTCTTACTTCGGCAGTTCAAAAAGAAAGAATTCCCCTCTTGAATTCTTCGTATTTTAATCCCATCAATACATATAGTTTTACATTGATGAATTTCCATTATAACACAAGCAATGTGTTTTACTTACGCAAGCGTAAAATAGCTGCTGAGAGAAAATAGCATTATATCTGGGTAGGAACTGGGAACAAAGTTTAATATAATAACAGATCAAATAACGTGTGTTAAAACGATATTGAGAAAAAAATGTTGTCACGACCGTTTTTTCATATCAGACACGTTCTTCCCAATGTTTACCATCAGTTCTTCCTACCAAACATTTTGAATCAGGGTGTATGACCTCGTTTCGTTCTGGTCAAATCTTTGACATGCGTTACATATTGATTACATATTCACCTTTGTAGCACGACATGCTAGAAGTACACATCACAGAAATACAATTGTTCACATGTAAGGGATGCGTGTGCGTCAGCGTTCATTACAACACAGATAAACTGTTCATTGTTACCATGTGTAATTATAAGATTGCGTCATCAAAGTGAAAATCTCAAAGGAACTGTTCATTGCTACTTTACCATGTGCAATTAAAAAAACATAAAAGAGTCGCTTCCGGAACGGTAGCGAATGAGTCATTCACATAATATGCAAATGTGTATTCAAACAAATCCTGTGGTATACGTATATTATTAATGAGGCGTCATAAACATTAGCCATAATCACCAGAGAATAATTGCGTAAAAGTTCCACAATCGGCTTGATCAAGGCGAAATAATTGACATTTATCGTTCTTCTTTTAAAAAAATAAAATAGCAACTTCCTGGTGACGTGATTGTTAAAGGCAGATATATACTTATTAAAGCATAAAATAGCACAGTCGATAAACTTTTCGGACGTTTATCGCTTAGATAATTCCGCAGTCAAATCAATAGAACAAAACTGTATAAACTATGCCAAATATATTGTTTCCATACAGTATCGTATAACCTTATGTGAACTAATGTTCTGTTGTGTCCAGTATACACTGCGCGTATGCATGAAACGAATATCATGTAGGGGCCAAATGTTTTTAATAAACAGGTAGTGTGTAAATATTAATCAGATGTCAAAACGTCCATTCCTATTTACCGAAGGATACAGTTTTTTTAATTAACACATCGGGTTTGGCGGTAGAAGCATGCACTTATACCTGACATATATATATTATTTATCAAGACAACAATAGAGAGAGAGAGAGAGAGAGAGAGAGAGAGAGAGAGAGAGAGATTTTTTGATCAAAAAAGAAACGTTGGAGATATTTTTACCGAATACAGTCTGTCAATTTTTTGTATTTAAATTAAATATTTCCCATTTTCTAAAATGGTATGCAAGTTTGTCCTTAGAACAGACTATAATTACGTTCTATCTGTTTAATTAGTGTTATATATGAGACGAAAGATGTAAACCTAGGAATCCATTTTGCATACTTATTTTTAAAAATGAAATACATTATAATTATTAAAACACATTTTAAAATGATATTACATATGTTTTATCTCGAAGAATACCAAAGGACATCTTTTGGAAAGTCAATTCAAGAGAAACATTTTCAGTCCAAAAAGACTAGTAGATTGACATTCCCAAAACAGATGTTCAAATGTTTCGGTGCGCCATATAAAATGTATATACAATTTGATATACATTTTATAATACGTCTTTTAGGCAAATATAAAATAATTTGTTTGTTTTCTCAGACGGGCCTGATCCGAATTTGATACTTAAACCAGATACAAGTGTGTACTTTGTTACGGAAGGAGATGATATTACTTCAGTGACGTGTACTGCCACGTGCTTCCCGCCATGCATAACCATCTGGACATCGGATAAACTTTCCGAAAACATTACCGGAAGACAGCTGACTCTCGGCAAGGCTGTCGTGTCTATGTCAGGCGATTACGCGTGCATAGCAACCAGGGTCGGAACTAACAAAACCGCGAAGAGAACCATAACTGTCCAAGTTAAAGGTATCCGGTGTACAGTATAGTATTTAATGTGTTAAGTATGATGAAATGTGCTTGTTGTTTTAGCTGACGATATTGAAATTTAACCTTTAAATATTTGATTCTTGCTGTTAACGAGAAATTAACTTTTATTGTTTGTACTGTTTTTAGTTATTAACGAACTCTGCTGGAACAAACGGAACAATACTGTCCTAAACACTCGTACTTTACTTAATATAAATGGATTTGCAACTACATGTATATAGCTGATTTCGAAAGAAGTCTCGTGCACAGAACCAATATAGTGACCAGCGTGAATAATTATCCCTACTAACATATAGCTCAATGGTTGGCTGACGTTGAGTTCCCGTTAGAGAGTAACTGTGTTCAATGTTACATTCCCATTAAATACCACCACCACGTCCTAAGATCGTTTTCTACGTTGATGTATTATGATATATTTTTCCAGAATGGGTCGATAATACATCCGTTATAGTCCTCGGCTCCCTCCTTGGTATTACTGTCGTTGGTCTGGTTGCCCTGACTGTGTTTGTGTTGTTTGTGTTGCGGCGGCAGATGTCATCATGCATACCAGGAGTGAAAGGTGATTATTATATAATTACTAACACACTGTAAGCATTCAGCTGAGTTAGCTTTCCCTTGCACTTATCAATGTGATAGTATGGGGGTAGACATTCGTTTTAATAGTGTTTTTTTCATGACATCATTTATTGTGTAACCTTCTCAACACGATATCCAACATAATACACCTACACTGCTGTATATCGGCCTGTGTAAGTAATGAATTGTAGGTCCGAAATCATTGACCGTTTCAATTTACTATAAATAGTATACTATTCATTGGGATATACCCTATTACATTGCTATGTTATGAATATATACTATTTAATACTTTAATTATATTTAGGTCTTTGATACATCTAAAATATGATATTCTAATGTTTGTTTTAACATCTATTTTCTGTATATAATTTAAATACCATGCATGCGATTAATATGCCCAAGGACACTTGACGGATCGTACATATAAGGTTTATTTATAAAAAATTGTTAACATCGCCTTAGATGCCAATGTGTTATATTTAGGAAGAAAGACGAACACAGATAAAGCCATCAAATCGATGGTGAAAACCACAACTCCACAAGGAATCAGGTAAGAACGAGTCATTACCTCCAATGTTTATAAGCACAACATGTATTATATAAATATCACATACTTGAGAGGGTGATAGTAAGAATGTTCACCACGCGGATATGATTATCGCCCGAAATCCCCTATTATACCGAAATCCCCTCGCGCCAAAATAGGGTACATTTTCAGTACAGATTTCACTTTTCACCTTTACGAAAGTTATAGAATTGGATTGGAAATAACTTCACTAAGAAAATGAGTGGTAGTTTATTGAAATCGGTCAATCACTTTTCAAGTTATTATTAGTTAGAAATAGCAATTTCAACCTTACTGAGCCGATGACGTCACTGAAACAGTGCACACCAAAGCTGCAATGAGGTCTTTACTATCTACCCCCTTCGATTTACTATTACCCTGCAATAGGACCTCTCCAGATAGTAAGGAATTGCACATTGTTGTCTATGGGGGATTTAGCATGAGGGTTTTATGGGAGGTATAATAAGATAAGTTGCCTGACTTTTAATGCCGTTCTTTTTTTAGATCTTACTTGTATATCATACTGGCATTGTATTAATCGTACAACATTTGGCCCCTACGGAAGTACGATATCTGTATAAGATTGATCTGGGGTTATGGTCGATGTCAGTTGTTATACCATTCCTTCGTGATTTCGATTAGGCATGGAGACGTACATCTACATTATCTTAATTAATATCTACACCAATGATGTTGATGATACCCGGTAAATAAATGCTTTTTCAAAAAAATGCGTTTTTTATTTCAAACAATACGCTTTATCCCGATTACAGCAACTATTTATTCCATTTTATTATAGCAATGATGTTGCCATGGACACGTACACAGACCTACAGAGTGACAGTCGAGATGTTCATGTAGAAACTATTTATGACCCAATAGAAACAGGTAAATCAGAGTCATATGTACACGCGCCTGAAATACATTTTAGACAAACGATTTTTTCATTTAAATTTCTAAACCTCAAACCCTCACTACTAGTTTCGGGGAACATATTATTTGCCTTTATTTAGTTATTTACAGATCCTCAGTTAGGTGATATATTAATGCAATCGCATAATACTATTCATTCAACTAGACAAAAAGATAAGTTGTTTTAACAGCTCACCTTTGTCACTTTCAGGAGTAATACAGACTAGCCAGTAAACTTACGAAAACACAAGCCTTCCAAAGTTGAAATATGAGCCATAAAAGAGCTGAGACACATCAATTAGAAGAAAGCTGTGCGTGAATGACATGTGTCACTTACATCTAAAATGTCCAACATCTGACTTGAAATGAACCATAATTACTACCGTTGATCATTCACAAGTCCCCCAGAGTGAGCATTTAAGCATTTATAATCATTTAAGAACTGAAATATATTATTTGACAAAACCATATAGGTGTTTTTGAAGCTCTCTGCACATATAAATGTTTCTATGTATAAAAAGGCTTTATTGTGCTTTTATAGACCTTAAAAAAGCGTTTGATTCTATCTATAGAAATGCAATGTGGTTAAAGTTATATAAATTTGGTATTAACGGGAAAATGCTAAGAATAATTCGTTCTATGTATAACACTGTCAAATCATGCATTAAATCCTGCGGTTCTTTCTCGGATTTTTTGAAATTTCAGTCGGTTTGAAGCAAGGGGAGATAATGTCTCCGATCATGTTTGCATTGTTTATTGAAGATTAAGAGTTATATTTGCAAAATAGAATAGACAGTGGTTTATCATTAGATGACATTTCTTTAATTTTACTGCTTTTTTCTGATGATATGGTGTTAATAGGTAATACTCCGCAAGATCTGCAAATGAGCTTAAATCGTCTATATGAATATTGTGAAACTTGGGGCCTGGAAGTAAATACTGAAAAAACAAAGGTTATAGTTTTTCGTAAAAGAGGTAGAGTAACCGTTGATGAAAAGTTTTCTTATAACGGAGCATTATTAGAGGTTTCAGATGATTTTAATTATCTTGGAGTTGTATTTAACTACAGTGGGTCGTATACGTTAAATCAACAGGCTATGTGCGGCAAAGCATTAAAAGCTATGAATCTTTTAACTGCAAACATAAGAAAAACTGAACTTAAACCTAAAACATCCCTTCAATTATTTGATGCTTTCGTCTCATCAATACTTAATTACGGCTGTGAAGTCTGGGGTTTCACAAAATCGAAGGAGATAGAGAGAGAGTTCATCTCAAGTTTTGTAAAACCATTCTAGGAGTAAAACTGACAACGAGCAAAGCTGGTGTTTAAGGTGAATTGGCGCGTTATCCATTAATTATCACAAGATATACTAGAATAGTTAGATATTGGTTGAAATTAGTTACAACAAAAAATATAATTTTATCATCTATATATCAATCTTCATTATCTGATTGTGAAAGTGGTTTAAACAATTGGTTATCCAATGTAAAATCTCTGCTTAATACGTATGGCTTTATGTATGTATGAGATGATCCTTTAAGGGTGAAACATCAACATTTTATATCTAGCTTTAAACAGAGGTTGGTGGATTGTTTTATTCAAAAATGGAACACTGATCTACAAGAAAATAGAGTATTATCAAGTTTGTATAGACATGTTAAAGATAATTTTGGATATGAAAACTATCTGATATTTTATGTACAAAAAGATTACGAAGTGTTTTTACTAAATTACGTTTATCTTCACATAGCTTAAGAATTGAGACGTTATGCAAGACATAGGATTGAAAGAAATGAAAGAGTTTGTCAAATATGTAATTCAACTGAAATTGAAGACGAATTTCACTTTGTTTTAACTTGTACAGCTTATAATGATATTAAAAAGAAATATATTAGAAAATATTACATACAAAGGCCAAACCCTTCTACAATCTTCAAAGAAGAAAGAACTTTTTAATTTAAGTAAATATTTGTCAGAGGCGTTAACTGTCAGATGTTCTATTCCAAATATTATTTCTTAAAATATATTCAAGTACATCCTCACATAAATTGTTATTTTATATATAATTCCTTTTGCTTTTTGATATCCTTGGATTATTGATTAAAATGTGTGATTTATATGAGCTATGATTAATTAAGGAGTATTGAAAATTGAACTATAAATGAGTGTGTAGAAGTATGTGTAACCTCTCATGTGATTATAATTATATATTACACATTATGTATGTAATGATGAGAAACTGTAAAAGTTTAAATCAATAAAGTATCTATCTATCTATATACAATAAGTTGCATAAATATTATTGTTTTACGTTTTTAAAACAAAACGTAAACCATGCCAAATTATTATTATAGCTGTGAATGTAGTGTGCATATGTACAATTACGTTGGTGTGGTTTTAATTATTTGTCTTTAGTTTCAGAGATGGCTAAAACAATTCGCGCTATCTGCGGAGATAAAAGCCTATATCGTGTTCACGTACTGTTTGAATAGAGCTACCCTACGTGTACGATACGTATACTGGTATGCTGTTGTAATTTAAACCACATATAGTTTAAACCGCACATAGAGGTTATGTCATAACGCAATGTTGTCGACTCTACTAGCCAAAGGCCTGACCAGCTGATGCGATGATGTATTGTCTTTCGTCGTCGTCCGTCTGATTTTTCACCAAATGTGAATTGAATGTGTATATCTCGGAAGAGTTCGACAGTGAGCTAAATTAACGCATGCGTTACAGAGTTATCGCCCTTGATTATTGATTATTGTCAAATAAAATAAACATGTTAGCTTGTGAAAGCGATTACTTGGGTTAAATGTTTTTTAATATTTATTAAATATGATTTAGATGTTGTTAACAATAAAATGACGGACGATGTCAACACTTAGCAAATGTTATGAATGCAACTTAATTATTGCCCTTCACCGTTCATTATGTGTTGATAAGAGAATTTGAGATGGTTAATGCATATTGGATTTTAACTGAATTTAAGTAAAAGTGTTATTTCAATGCGATATTCTAGGAATCTTTATGTGAGAAAGCTATCCAGCTGGCTTGCGGAATGTCGGTGGTTTTACCCAGTTGTCCACCCGTGCACGAAAATTGTCCGGATGGGCTCGGTTTGGTAATATTTCAGTACATTGAGAATAGAACAAAATACACTGTTTTCGAGCCGTTGTCATTTATTCCAACACTAAGGTACACATATCTGGAACTTTTTTCCTTCAACTATCCATGTAGAAGTCCTGAAAATCAAACGTCTTAACCCCTGACGATATACTTGTTTGTTCACAAATTTCACTTCCGTACACAAAATGTCCATTTCAAATTGTTCACCACATCTCTGTGAGTAGGCAGATGGCGTTATTTGGTTCCCTCCACAGTCAGCAAATAGTCCTGTAAAACAAAGCTCAGTGCTAATAAAACCTGCCAAACATTACATTTTATATAATGGCATAGTAAACACAGTATTCAAACACATTTTTTCACAAGTAACCAGGCCCTGAACTGTCAACACATTTTTTTTTAAAGTACTACTTTCGTGGGTAACGACCCGGAAGCAAAATAATACCAGTCTGACACCGGATGGGCACCTGGGCTCTTCCTCCACCAATGAAAGCTGGAAAAGTCGCCATATGACCTAAGCGTGTTGGTGCGACTATAAAATCCAATTCAATTCAATGCGGTCTTGAATCGCCCTCGAAAATGTAAATTAGTGTAGCTTAAAAAAAAATATATATAATTATAATGTATACGCATCTGTATTATATAAGCGTTGTGTTCAATTTTGATGTTGTTTGTGTTGCAAAATATACAATATATGATGAGTCAAAAAGGAAGTGTGTAATCAAATGTGCATAATCAGCCTCGTTACGAATACTACTTTACGTAATGGATGTGTTAAAACATCATAATGTTATGTTTGAGAAACATTTACAGGTTTCACATTCATGATCAATAATTATTCCAGAAAACCAGCAGTTAATAAATGACTGTTTTCCCATTCAACTGTAAGCAAATTATTCGACTTTTGCTCATTGTTGACTATTAGGAACTCAAACTAGGTCTCACTACTTTAGTATTGCATACATGTAGTATATGTTAAAACTTGTTTTGCTAAATGTGTTTATTACACTTTTTCTGAATATTTCCAAAAATAGACGTGCACACTTTCTTTTTTGACTCAGTATACAATATATACTCAATTGTATTATACACTAGTTGACACTTATAAGTACCCCAGTTATATTTTATTCCATATCTTGAAAATGGGATGTACAATTTTGTCCAAACAAATCGTATAGAAACGTTGTCGGTATATGTTTGACAGATTCATCGAATAAAATTGAAAATAAATACTAGATCTAGTAATCGATTTGCTTAATTAGATTACATTTAGTCACCGTTTTAAAGCACGTGTTCAACATTTTAGCAAATTATGATGAAAAACAAATGTTTTAATAGCATTAAAAATCGGAATACTTTTAAATGTCAACTAGTGTATATAGAAAAATGAGAACAATGTAGAAATGACAGCACCCTAACATTGTACCAAAAACAAAGAGCAAATTAAATATATAATAAAAAAGACAATACATAGCACAAAGAGTGATGAAGACCTGGTTACCGACTTAGAACGGTCAGTAGGCAATATGGCCAACTGGTTAGCTTAAATCGATGTTGTGTGTACACAACCTAAGTTTCATTAGTCAAATAAGTTACATTATATATGTATTTAAGTTGTTTCTGTTAAATTGTTTAAACATGTATGCAATTAAATATACGCCTAAGCATTAATGTATCAATATATACGAAGTTGTATAATATTTGTCTATGTTTACTTGTTTAAAAAATGGAATTATTGTGCTAGTAACTTGAACACACCTTGCGTGCTGAAAATGTCCGTAAAATTCGGAGTCTGTGAAACTCAATTCAACAACGGATGTTCTGTTTACGATTAACCATATGCTGATTTACAAGCTTTGATTATCGTGACAGCAATATGACTTTAAACATTGTATGAATGTATACATCTGATCTTGTAAACACCCGATAGTTATAACAAGAAGTCGATTCGATATCAGATAAATGAAGTAAGATATTGTTAATATCTCATTTCTCTCACTTAATATGAACGACTTATTGTGTTCTCATTTGTTTTTCTGCATTTTGTAATTTGCATGTTGTATTGTTCTTGCTCTCTGTATATATGTTGCATTCTATTTCATTTGTATAATTTTCATAAACTTTGAGGAATTAAAGATGTTCATGTTTACTTGTTTACTATGATTACTTTTTCAGATTATATATATTTTATTATAAATACTACAAAACTGTTAAATTTAAATACACTTACCTGTATATCGGTATAGGCATACACGGATAGTAGAATACGTCATTCATACTCATGAGATAAAACTGCTATCGATTTAATGAAAAGAAGAACACATCGGAATAAAATAAAACTTCAAAAAATAGAAGAGAAAACGAACAGAAAATATTGTAAAGATCTGGCAGAACTATCGAGCATTCTTCTGTCCCTTTCATGATGTGCCCGGTACTCCAGTGTCCCGTTAAACCAGACAAAGCACACATGCCTACTTTTTGAGCCAAATGTTGAGTTTGTTTGTTTATAATATATGATATATACATGATATATAGTTTATTTCATACAAAAGGTCATAGGCCCATGAGTACACAAATGCTTATTTAACAGTATACAAAATATCAATAGGTGGTGATACAGTATACATAGTACATATTATCAAATGATTAAGCATGATTCAACTGAAGTAAACCTGTTATAGCAATGAAGTATTCATATACTCCTATCAAATGTAGGTATACACAGAGATAAGAAATAAATATGATTTTTAGAATTTAAGTTGACGAGGAGAACCTTATGTATTATTATACATTAATTCATTACGTAATTTAAAACGTTCAAAAACACTCATGGCACGGTTTCTTTGAATGCGTACATTGTTATTGTTCATATGTTCAGTAAACTTCAAAATATTAGGATGCTTCCAGTAGTATGGTTTGATATATTTTAAACGCAGTTCTTTGTACATTGTGCATTCAAATAAGAAATGGAATTCATCCTCTAGATTGTTACATAACTGACATGTACGTTCTTGTAATGGTAGTTTTTGTGGTTTGTACCGTCTCACCGTTTCCACTTTAAGACGGTGAGATGACACTCGTAATCGTCTTAAAGCACATCTGAATTTTCTTAAATTTACATTTTCTAAATACGGTTGAAAGCGAAATTCTGAAAACAATACGTATGTCCTAGCACGCGTTGAGATCACTAATTGTTCATTCCAACTTTGAACAAATGTATCTTTAAATCGTTGTTTAAAAATTGACTTAAAACCTATTTTATTTCCAACCCCACGGAATAACCAGACATGATTAAAACCAAGTTTATCAAAAATATATTTAACTTTACTTTCCCAATTTTGTTTATTAGGATATTTTGCCATATCATATAACATCATATTTTATACAATGGTTATGTACTTTGTATCATTGCTCTCAACAATCTTAAACAAAAAGTTTATACTTCTATGAATTCTATAATTAATGAGTGACTGTCTTCCTAGTTCACCATAAATAAAGTTATTCTGCGTCTGTATTTTTACACCTAATAATTTGTTACAAAATGATAAATGTGTTTTCTCTATTTCATCTGCTTTCGCAAACCCCCATACCTCATATCCATAGTTCAATATAGGCAATATCAATTTATCAAATAGACTCAACAATAAGTGTATTTCTTTCACTGGAATATGGCTTTTAATGCTTGCCCTCTTAATATATAACCTATATTTTGCTAATATTTTGCTGCAGGAAAGTCAATGAACGAGAAAGTCGAAATTCTGCTGATATTTGTTATTTTAATATTTCGTTTGTATCTTCATATCACTTATTGTCAACCACTAAGTTCGTTATTGAAAAAACATAACAACACGCATGCAATGTCAAAATATCGAATCACCAAACATTAATAATATAAGTACACAATTTATGATACTAATTTTCAAATGGATAGTCCAGTTTTCATAAACAGGCGGGTAACCGCAGTATTTCAAGTCTAAAACCAAACTGACCTCTCTCGATCATACTTCTCAAAATCCCTGGTATAAAATGTGCATTCCAAATCGGTTACCATGCAAATCAAAATAATATAAACGTCCATTCGATACACTGTCCAATCAAAGACATTGTAAAATGGCACCCCCTAGAAGTATCTCATTCAACTTCTTTTGTGACATAAACTTCCATCACATTCGTAATTGTTGAACATATAGACAGCATATTATCAAACATACTTGTACAAATAAAAGCAGATTTCAAACGTTATTATTCATCTAACAACAATTTCGCAAAACATAATATAACATTAAACATAAACGTAGGTATATGTTAACCCTTTGTAAATGCGTTTAGATGTAAAAGTAAATTGAAGTGGTATACTGCATTCGTTGGTATGGCGTAGATATTAGCATCCAATGATATCCCAACGCTGTGAGATATGGTTTTGGATTAAAGAGACACTTACTGTTTTGGATTAAAGAGACACTTACTGTTTTGGATTAAAGAGACACTTACTTTCTGGGTTAAAGAGACACTTACTGTTTTGGATTAAAGATACACTTACTGTTTTGGATTTAAGATACACTTAATAATGTGAATTAAAGGAACATTGGATAGTTTTATTTTGACAATTCAAAAACTGGATATTAATAAAAAAAAAGGGTTTGTGTATTTTGTAAGTGAATATGTTATGTAAATAAATGTGTGAATTATATTTTTGTGTTGCTGGTTTGGCTACCTTTCTTGTTACATTTTACTCGTAACAGAAAGTTAGGGCTCGTACGGGATAGAAACATTTTAGGTGCTTTAATCATTTATACATTGCCTTTGGAAATAATAAAATAATAAATATATTATTTTAATAAAATCACAAAATTAAATTGTACATTTTGTACATGTTCAATATTATAAAGAGTGTAACCAGCCACAGTCAAAATAGTGTTTGACCTTGAAAACATTGTTGCTACGCCTAGCCAGGAGGAGTTAGATTCACTTAAAAAGGTTTGCAAAACATTATAAGTTATTGAAATGTAAATCCTCTATGAGAATATCTGAGATTACAAATATTTTGGTGCAATTTTTGGTTGATGAAGAATTTTTTGGAGAGTAAGCATTACATTTGTTGGTGGAAACAGAATATGATTAAAAATTAAAAGAAATTGAAATGCAAAATATTATAGAATTTGAATTTAGGAAATAAAGTTAAAGAAATTGAAGAAAGAGAAAATGAAATAGAATTTGCAAAATTGAAATAGGAAAAATAAATGAAAGACTATAAATCAATCAAAGGATAAATACGGGTCTTTTGGCAGAGTAAAAAGTAGAGAACTAAAATTGCTGATTTCTGGATTATTTCAATAAAATATTTAGGTATAATGATATTTTATACATTTCGTCTTATTTTTAAAAGGGTCCCCAAAGGTTTGTGAATCCCTAAATGTATTTTTTAGGGTCAAACAGTTAGAAAAATAACTAATTTGATTACTGTAATAAACATATATTTTAAATGCTTATTCATTATTTTATTTATTATTATGAAATGTCAGAATATCCCTAAGTTCCCATATCACTCTCGGTGTAATGATACCTTTCCTGTTATGATACATAAATAAAGGGATAAAAGTGGGGTCTTTTAGGGAAAAACAATTAATAAAAAGAACTAAAACTGCTCATTTCTGCAATAATTCAATAAAAAAACATATTTGTTTTAGTTCCGTTATTTACTGTGTTTTTGTTTTAAATCTTTTTTATAAGCGGGTAACGTTATATATAAGCAATCTCGGGTGCGGTCTTGCGAGTAACATGACATATGTAGTCTGTACATGTATCGGTGTGTGTATATTGAAACCTGCTGTGTATATGTTCTATACAAATAACTGTGTAGGTGTGGTGTTACTATTTATTGACATTCACACTAGCTTTTGTTTAGTGCTGTGTGGCGGCCATTAAAAGTTGCCCAGATACAAATCAGTAGTGTTATAATTACTTACTGGTTGTTTGGGATCATCAAGCCTAATATATGTGGCTTTAAGGCAGAATATCGCTTAAGCCGATACTAGGAGGCGTGAGAGATGTTGCACTTAACATTACCTCTCATGAACAAATTAAATAAAACCGAATCTTCTACTTTTATTTCTTGTTTGTGTTTGTTGCTTCCAAAGGATCCACTTTTCAGTATTTATTTACGTGTAACATGACAGGTACGGTCTGGATCTGTTTGGGAATGGGTAATTGGAAGCCCGCTACTCTAGGTTCTTTACAATGGGTGGGTGTGTACTTACTTTTAACATTACATGAATGGCCTGTATCTGTATGAGTGTGGGCTGCTTGAAGCCTTTTGATGCTGTGGTATTCTGCACAATACGTGGGTATGGTCTTACGTGTAACATTACAGGTATGGCCTGTATGTGTAAGAGAGTGAGCTACTTGAAGCCTTCTGAGTCTATATGTTCATCTATACAATATGTGGGTGTATATTTACGTGTATGGTATGGCCTTTATTGGTATGAGTGTGAGTTAAAGCCTTTTGACAATATGTGGGTGCCGTGACACTTATGGAGTGTATCTATATGAGTGTTGGTAGCTTTAATATCAGTGTATCAATGTTCTGTACAATATGTGGTGTTATATGATAGATATGACCTAAATCTGTATGAGTATGGGCTACTTGAAGACTTCTAAAGCTATGTTGTGTACAATATTTGACATGGGTGTATATTGACATGTATGGCCTATATGTGTACGGGCTACTTGAAACATTCTGATTCTATGTTCCAAACAATACGTGGATGTGGACTTACACGTAACCTGCAAGGACTGGTAGGTATGGTCCGTATGCATAAGTGTGGGTAACTTGAAACCCAATGTCTCAAGTTGTGTCCAGTGTGTGGCTGTGATCTTACATGTAACATGACAGGCATGACCTCTATCTGTATGAGTGTGGGAAACTTGAAGCATTCTGCATCCACAAATATGTTCTTTACAATACGTGGGTATATACTTAAGTGTAACACGACTAGAATTGCATGTATCTGTATGAGTGTAGGTAGGCGCCCGCTTCCTCTTTATTCTGTACACTATGTGTTTGTATACTTAAGTGTAACATAACGTGTTTGTTCTGTATCTGATTGGATGTGGTCAGCTTGAAGCCTTCTTCTGCATCTATGTTCCGTACCATATGTTGCCGCATACTTACTGTGTAACATGACAAGTATGACCTGTATCTGTATGAGTATTGCTAGCTTGGAGCCCGTTGCCTCTACGTTATGTAAAATAAGTGTGTGTGCGCAACTTGAAACCTTAGACCTGCATCTATGTTCCGAACAATACATGTGTAGTCTTAATAGTTAACCTGACAGGTATTGCCTTTATCTGCTTGGGTGTGAGCGACTTGAAGCCCACTGCCTCTATGTTCATATGGTTATATACTTCTGTGTAACTTTACAGGTTAGGCCAGTATCTGTACGAGTATGGTTAGCCCGCTGCCACTACGTTCTGTACAATATATGGGAGTACGCAACTTGAAGCCATCTGCACCTATGTTAATATGTGTTAACATGACATGTATGGCGTGTATCTGTTTGAATGTGGGCAACTTGAAGTCCACTGCCTATTTGTTTCATACAATACGTGGGTATATGCATATGTATGACTGTTTGAGTTAGGGCAACTTGAAGCCCATTGTCACTATGTTCTTTTGAACAATACGTGGGTATATACTTTCTTGTAAAAAGACAGGTATGGCCAGTATTTGATGGAATGTGGGTAACTTGAAGCACACTGCCTTTACGTTCTCTACACTACGTAAGTGTGGACAACTTGAAGCTTTCTGCATCTATTTTCCGTACAATAAATAGCCATTATTATGTATTAACATAACAGGCATAGCTGTTTGGGTGTGGTTAACTTGAAGCACACTGTTTTTGTGTTCCATGCAATATATGGGGTATATCCGTATATGTTACATGAACGGTTATGGCCTTTATCTGTATGGGATTGGATAATTTGAGCCCCCTTCCGCTATGTTCTGAACACGCTTACGTGTTACATAAGTATGGCCTGTATAAGACTATATGCGTGTGGACAACTTGATACCCGCTGTCCCTATGTTCTGTAAATATGTGGTGGATACTTTTACTTTTTCAACTTTTCTTCGTTATTCTACCATAGGCTTGAATATATTATTGGTGAAGTGTAATCAACAGTTAACAATATGCAAAAACAATTTGCTTTATACTCTTCTTTGAATTAATATTAATGATTGAACAAATGCAATTTATGTAGAAAAACTAACGTAGTACGGAATCATGTTAGTGCCATCAACTTTTCGACCTGATGCTCACACGAAAAGTCGAAATTTCGTACTAAATTTCGTAATAATTTCGACTTTTCGCCCAGAAAAGTTCACACGACAACTATCAAACTGGAAGTTATCAAACTAACCCGATAATTATCAGGATAATTATCAACTAAAGTTTCAACTTTTCGCTATGAACCTGTATACCATAAGCGCGAGAATTTTCTACTTTTTATGGTAGTATAGCATTTTATCCGGAGCGATATATACGGTCTAAAGGGGGCGTCTCAACGTTATGTCATTGAGTTAGACTGAATTTGAGTGAAACGGGACATGCGCAGTGAAGCAGTCTAATGATAGAGTGTATGGTGGTATTATTGCCGGCGCCTCAAGGCCATATTTATCCCGGACTCAGAAATCTGCTACGGGTGTTGGACTGTGTATCAACACCATTTTAATGTTCATGAAACAACTGTATTTTAGTAAGAATACCGGGACGCAGTCAAATTGGTATGCAGACATGTTATGGGTCTTATACTTCTTGAATTACGTCTCTTTTTTTAGGGATACAGTCTACAGTTATAGAACTGGTTGTAACTGTTTTTTGCTACAAGAATTAGATGTAAATTTCAGGGATACAGTCTATAAATCTGTTCTCGGCATACGAACACAGCTGGTCGTCACTAATTATTGATTGATGTTAAACTGTATTAAAGTGACAAACGGCAATCTTGATTTTTAAAAAGCTCGTGGCGCCCCGTTATTTTTTCTACATAACTTGCATTTGTTCAATAATTAATATTAATTATAAGAATAATATAAAGGAAATTGGGTATGCATATTACTAACTGTTTGTGTGTACAGCTATATATGTATCTCTTTTTTTGGTGCCGTCTGATTTTAAAATAAGCAACACCTCTTCAAGCATTAAAAATCAATAAACAGGGTTGATGAAACTTTAACTGAAGCATTTTCTACTTATGCTCATGAACTACTGATCACTTTTCAGTAATAAAAAAACATCTAACATTAAACCCGTTCTTCTAATGTAAATGTGCATTGCTAAAAACTGAGATTACCTTCACAGACGCTAATTTTTCAATCCAGTTGCTATAATATTATTTTTGTTTAAAACTATGATAATTTACCAATTCTTCATATTCTAACCATGATATTTTTCCAATTCATCACATTCTAATCATGAAACAACATTCTATTTATTGATCTAATACACATTCTATTTCAGATGTCCATCATATTCATATTATAACATTATACAACACAGATGCCAAAATTAAAATCATGTTCATTTTTTCTCATGATGATAGTTTATCTAGTGCTCAAATCTGTCATAATAAATGTGTTTTGATTGTTGAGAATTACAAATAAAAAGTTTCTAACATCTACACACTGTTCGTTTATTTGTATCATATTCATTCCCCTTACTGTTTTCTTATGTAACTGTTCTGACCGGCTTGTGATATTATGTACCACTGCTTTCTTGTAACTCATTGGATCAGGATGGGAATATATTAATGATTGAATGAGTAAATTGAATTGAAATGAATCTTGTTTAACGGCTCATTAATACATTATAAGTTATTTAGAGCCGCCAGAGAGAGGAGACTATTGCGTGGTGAAATAATGACAAAATAAGGAGATTTAATTGAGTTGAATCTTGTTTAACGGCTCAAAACATATTATAGGTTATTTAGAGCCGCCCCAGCGAAAGTTGAAGGTGGTATTATAACTTGTTGAGAGGGAGAAAATTGAATTGAATTGAATATTGTTCAACGGATCATCAACACGTTATAGGTTATTTAGAGCTATCCCAGAGGAAAGGGAATGTGGTATTACAACTTACTGAGCGATAAAATAATGACTAAATAAGGGAACTGAGTTGAATTGAACCTTGTTTAACGGCTCGTCAACACATATATTATTTAGAGCTGCCCCAGAGAAAGGGGAATGTGGTATTATAACTTATTGATTGGTGAAATATTGACTAAATAAGTAAATTCAGCTGAACTGAATTTTGTTTAACGGCTCATCAACACATTATAGGTTATTTAGAGCCGTCCCAGAGAGAATGGACAGTGGTATTATAACTTACTGAGTGGTGAAATAATTACTAAATAAGGAAATTGAATTGAATTTAATCTTTTTAAAGGCTCATCAACACATAGGTTATTTAGAGCCGTCCCAGAGAATGTTGAAGGTGGTTTTATAACTTATGGACTGGTGAAAAAAATGAATTGAATTGAATTTCATGTAACGGTCCATCAACACATTATAGATTATTTAGAGCCGCCCCAGAAATAAGGTAAGGTGGTATTATTGATCGGTGAAATAAGGACTAAACTGAATAGAATAATTATGGTTTAACGGCAAATCAACACATCTGAATTATTTAGAGCCGCCACAGAGATAAGGAAAGGGTACATAGGAGACCAGGAACCTGACCCATCTTATTATCGAATAGATTCGTATGGTTCTTCAATGTGTTCGGAGGATAGTCTTCGATACACGGTACCGCCCAGTTTACGTCCCTATTCGACAGACCAAGTTAGTAGGTACTAGTGTAGTTTGTCTTTGCTGGTCGTTTGGTATACTTGTTTATATATTTTATTTATATAGTACGATGTTTTGGATGAGCAAAAACGATGGAAATGCTCATTTCTTCACTCAGTGTTGTAATGTACTTATATGTCCTAGTTTATATGATGATCAGAACAATAGAGTTATAGATTTCAAGAAAACAATGGACATGTGTTAATTATAATAAATCATTACAGAAACGAATTAAATTATGCTATCTGTATGCTCTTTTCAATTTAAAACCTAAACAAATACTAGAATCTGAAAATGCATGTGCTTTGCCATGCAAGATAGATTTACTACCGCACCCCCCCCCCCCCCCCCCCCCCCCACTTCCTCCCCATCCCCCACGACTCAACAATGAGTTGAGTCCTCCGTAAAATAGCTTAATAAGGCGATTGATGCGGAGAGCGATGTATTTTTGATGTCAGTTTGACAAAGACAAAGGCACATGTGTGATCCTTAGGTTTATAGTCCTTCCACCCACTAGATCACACTTGAGTGAGAATATATCATTACTAAAAAGAAAACATCTTTTTTATATTTTCACACTTGCTTTGTGAATTTTATCTAGGGTCGAGATAAAACTCACGCGCAACCAACATCCGGTATGCAGGAAAACATGCAAAACGTTTGTAGCTGGCGGCGTCAACGCACAACATGTCTCTAATATGCAAGAAAAAGATGGGTATTCGGTTCATATATGGAATTCTTGCATACCGGACAAGGATATCCGTCATTTTACCGGGGCTAGATATTTCCATCTCACCCTAGGGTCGAGATAAAATTCAAGCGCGCACCAACATCCGGTATGCAGGAAAACATGCAAAACGTTAGTAGCTGGTGGCGTCAACGCACAACATGTCTCTGTTATGCAAGGAAAAGAATCTATCATGGGTATTCGGTTCAGATAAGGAATTCCAACCCTCGGTATAAGTGTTTTAATCGGAATCTCGGCAGATCCTCGGTTCCGATAAAAACACTTTTACCTCGGGTTGGAAATCCCTATCTTCACCGGATACCCATGAAAGATTCTTATATTCCAACCCTCGGTATAAGTGATTTAATCAGAACCTCGGCAAAGCCTCGGTTCCGATAAAAACACATACCTCGTGTTGGAATTCACTATCTTCACCGGATACCCATGAATGATTCTTATATTCCATCCCCCATGTAAAACGTGGATAGCCTTATCTGGTGTGCAAGAAATAATGTGCTATACAAAATGGGGTCTGGATAAAATGGAGGCTGGATTTTATTCCGTCTAAATATGATGTCTAGATAAAATGGGGTCTGGATATGATGGGTGCTGGATAAAATTGTGTCTGTATATGATGGGAACTGAATATAATGGGGACTGGATATGATGGAGGCTAGATAAAATGGGGTCTGGATATAAATGGGGCTGGATATCATGTCTAGACAAAATGGTGGCTAGACAAAATGGGGTCTAAAAACAATTGGTTCTGGATATAATGGGGGCTGGATAAAATGGGGGTTGAATATGAATGTGACTGGATAAATGGGATCTGGATATAATGGGAATTAGATATAATGGGGTCTGGATAAATGGGTTCTGGATCAAATGCGGACTGGATATGATTGGTTCTGGAAAGAATGCAGGCTGGATACAATTGGGTCTGGATAAAATGGGTGCTAGATAAAATGGGTGCTGATAAAATGGAGTCTGACAATACTGGGGTGTGGATATAAATGGGGAATAGATATAGTGGGAGCTGGATGTATATGGATGTAATGGGGGCTGGAAAAATGGGGGCTATATATAGTGTGTATAGGAAGTATAGGTTCTAGATATAATCGGGGATGGGCATAATTCCCTTATTTACACTGTCAATGACAGTACATTCATTATCCAATTTGCCTATTGTCCAAATAAATCCAGCGGCCTATTGTCAACCAGTTTATGTTTTTGATGTCATATCTTGTCTTTATTCATCTTTGTAATTATTGTTTGTTTCTGTGCTTGTTTTTGGTTGATTGTGGTCCTTGATTGCTACATTTCCTGTTTTACTTTTATATCTACTTTTCTATGAGAAAGTATTGGAAAAAAAAAGCTTTTAAATGTGAAACATTTGGTTCATTGTCCCATTCAACTCATTCAGGATCAGAAGGAGTTGACTACAGTTATCATAACAAATGTATTCTTTTGACATAATTAATATTAATAACACCGTAACGCATCCATTCATTGTTCTCATTGTCAAAAATATGTGAGATCTGCTTTTAAAAACTCAAGTTCAACTTGGTAGATATCAGAAGCCGCAGTTATTCTGTAAACAAACTGAATATCCCTTATTGTGTTGTAATCAAGGGCAATTACTTTGTAAAACAAGGTATATAATGCTCCCTGTCGAACTCCGCCGATATCAAACTGAACATCCCTTATTTTGTTGTTATCAAGGGCAATTACTTTGTAAAACAAGGTATATAATGCTCCCTGTCGAACTCCTCCGATATCAAACTGAATATCCCTTATTTTGCTGTAATCAAGGGCAATTACTTTGTAAAACAAGGTATATAATGCTCCCTGTCTAACTCCTCCGATATCATATTGAAACATCCCTTATTTTGTTGTAATCAAAGGCAATTACTTTGTAAACAAGGTATATAATGCTCTCTGTCGAACTCGTCCGATATCATATTGAAACATCCCTTATTTTGTTGTAATCAAAGGCAATTACTTTGTAAACAAGGTATATAATGCTCTCTGTCGAACTCCTCCGATATCATATTGAAACATCCCTTGTTTTGCTGTAATCAAAGGCAATTACTTTGTAAAACAAGGTATATAATGCTCCCTGTCGAACTCGTCCGATATCATATTGAAACATCCCTTGTTTTGCTGTAATCAAAGGCAATTACTTTGTAAAACAAGGTATATAATGCTCTCTGTCGAACTCCTCCGATATCATATTGAAACATCCCTTGTTTTGCTGTAATCAAAGGCAATTACTTTGTAAACAAGGTATATAATGCTCTCTGTCGAACGACTCCGATATCATATTGAAACAAACCTTCGAATCAAATTAACCCATAACTTGCCGCTGAAACAAATTAAGAATGTATACGGACAAAATTGAACTTGAAATGGGTTTTAAGGCGCACCAACACATGAAAGGTTATATGGCGCCTAACAGAAATATGGCGCATCTCGAAGTGATCAAACATTAATATTTTCAATTTCGCTTCGCATTCGTGATATAAAGTTTTCACACTCGATGAAATAAAATCTGTTATTCACTCCAAAACAACAAATATCCTCTATATATTACAGGCGAAAACAGGATTTAGTCTTTATTTGTTTTATTTTTAATGTGACAAAATTGTGTTCAAAGACTTGTCATATTTATGAGACTTTTCGTGTTGTTATTTTTTTTGTGTTATTATTGTAGGTCCATTTTCTCTTACCAAACTATTTTGTCTATTATTGTTACATTTTGATAAAAAAACTAAATGATATTGGTTATTATTCGTCATCAGACTGTCACTCGCCAAATGCTTACAGTTGTCTGTGACCACTGACTTCCCCATAGAAATACATTATAGCCTTGATGGCTACTCTGATTTTCCCTATATTGATGTGACACCCCTTGCCGGATTGTTCCATCCACGTGTGATGTAATGTTGTAAGGAGGAACATGATATTACAAATTAGTCAAAACGGGCACGGAAGTGACACATCCTTGTTTTCCTGTCAAATCTCGACCTTTTACTTGTCAGTCATATTTTAGAAAATCATTGCAAACATAATAAGCTCGAAAGAGTATCCAAAATGTCAACAATCCGAAATTATGTAGTTTTAAATTATCACATGATCGGTAGGTATATATACGTGTACAAGAAAAAAACGTTTCATCCTAAAGAGTGATTAACTACAACTTACTTAAAAAATAACATTGATTTAAAGTAGAAATTATGTTAATACTTGTTATAGCGTGACCCGGCTAGCTCTATTGTTGCCACACGCCATAACAAGGGGTTGTCATTTAAACAAACGCCAGCTTCCGTAAACATCATTTATTGATGGTATGAATAATAAACATCTCTGAAAGTATAAAATACTCAACGTAAATCATCTAAAATATTACACATATGCATTCAATATCACAGATTAAGTAATTACTCAATAACTTACATAAATATGAAGTTTATCAGACATACAATTACTTAATGTATTTAAAACAAACCATACTTAATGCTTTTAACATCACGTATTACACATATATTACAATCTTACTGTTAATGGATATATTAACATATTGCAAAACATACAAATTCCTTAACGCATATCAGCAGTATGAACTACTAAATAATATAGTCGCAATATAGTCACATAGTTATTATTAATACCTACATGTATATGGTACAAAGACTATATCCATCACATCCATCTCTCCTGCCATTCTATTTACCAGCTCGCCACCAGCTCTACATATATCTGTACATAAAAGGTCTGAATTAGTTCATGTACCTTTAAACTACATCATAACAAACTGGACACAGACAATCGATTCAAATGTCTAGCAAACATCAATATACAATTCGTGGATCTGTTCATTTAATGATTACTTATAAAATCTACATATCCGACAACGGACGCACGGACGGATCTAATGCCATTTAACTATTATATTCACAGTATTATAGATGCAAACAGATGCATGGCAATTACAAAGTTACACATAGTTAAAATCACATCTTAATCCCTATGATTTGGTAATTTGTCAATTATCAATCCCTTGATCAATCAGTTGGAATCAATGATAGAGAAATATGACATTAAACAATGACCAAGGAATAAAACAAATATGTTTCCTACCTTCCAAATCCTACATCCATTTCCAAACACTTCCAAATCATGGTACATAATTTTACCATTATATATTAAAACATAGCTGTCCTATATTCTTAGGAAACTCTAAGAATATAAATATAGACACTGCAAATATTGCAAGTACATTAAACTGGTTAAAATAAGTGATCCAAGATGGATGCAAACTATATTTTCAAGAGACTTCTTGACACTTCAACTTTCTTTGCAAGACTAATTTAAAACTACCTATTGACCAATCAGATTTCACCTGGATGTCAGGTGACAATCTACTTTCCCTCTAAAACCTATTCAGCTATGACCAGTACTATGAAAGGGTGTTAGCCTAATAATGTTAAGGTAAGCATAAATTCAACACATGCAATTATTAGTTCCGTAATGCCGATACATATTAAAACAGTAAAAACACACTCTACCACATACTCCCCTCCTTTATAATAATGTCTTCCACGACATTCACTTCTGTGCAACAATTTGCAGAATGGTCTTGATGATATCTTGTTGCAGAGAAGGAGGCATGGTGCTCGCCAAAGAGCGCAGGAAGTTAACTCTCTGGATCCAGTCGGGTTGCTCACTAGCTGCCGTAGCTGTGGCAGACATGACAAATTCACCAGAAGTCATCCAACCTGGTCTTTTCCTTTCTCTTGGTTGTCTTGGCACTGGTTTTGGCGTTGCTGGTTTTTCAGGTACGGTCACCTCTTCTGTTTTACCGTCACCATCTATAGCTAGAGTGTTCCTCTGGCCATCGTCTTCATCATCAGCAGTAGCTGTATCCTCAGCTTCTTCAGATGTTACACCGTCAGCTTCACCTGCTCCATTGGAGGTGTGAGCGTCCTCATCAGCTGCGGTTGACACATCTCCCGTTTCGTCACCAGTCGAACCGTCATCCTCGTGATGCGAAACGTTATCTTCGATGACAACAGGTTCATCGTTGTTTTCATCTTCTTCGTCCTGAACGACATTGTGTTCAATGTCAGTCTCTGTTGTTCTACCTGCTGATTTCACAATATACACAGATTCTTCTTCTGAGTCTTCATCCTCTTCCTGATGTGTGTGAACATCAGCCTCAGTAGAATCTGGTATTTGCACTTCTCTTTTACCCTGTCTCTTCGCTGCGATCGGATGTTGATCTTGTGCCTTCCGATGCAGCCTCTGTATCTCTTGACCGAGATGTTCTTCGCCATCCTCTATCGATCCTATAGGAAGTAGCAAATTCCTATGCAGGGTTTTCGTTCTGCCTTCCCCATTCTCCTGTTGTACTACGTATACTGGTATATCAGTGTTACGCTGATCCAGTACCACGTATACTTCTTCCTCCCATCGGTTGGCTAACTTGTGTTTTCCATCAAACGCCACTATCTTCACAAGCACTCTGTCTCCAGGATGTATCACCGATCCTCTTGCCCTCATGTCGTAATTCTTCTTTTGATCATCTCTCGACTTCTTTGCAGCTTCTGAAGCAAGATGGTACGACTGCTTCAACTTGTCTCGTAGCTCCTTTATGTATTTGGACTGTGGCTGCCTGTTCTGGTTGACGTCTAATCCAAACGCTAAATCCAGGGGAAGTCTTGGCTCTCTTCCAAACATCAGAAAGAATGGTGAGCAGCCTGTAGATGTATGTCTGGTGCAGTTGTAGGCATGCACAATAGGTCCTACATGGCTCTTCCAGTCGTTCTTTCTGTCTGGATCTATCGTCCCCAGCATATCCAACAAAGTTCGGTTGAATTTCTCCGTCATTCCATTGCCCATAGGATGGTACGGCGTCGTTCGAGACTTGGTCATTCCAGTGATGTTACAGAGCTCTTTGATCAGATTTCCTTCGAAGTTTGCTCCTTGATCCGAATGGATTCGCTTTGGTAGACCGAAGTTCACTACAAAGTTGTTAAAGAAGGCTTCTGCTGTTGTCTTTGCAGTCTGGTTCTTTGTTGGAATGGCCATGGCATATCTTGTGAAGTGGTCTGTTATCACTAGGATATTCTGGAATCCCCCGATGGATCGTTCCAACGATAGGTAGTCCATGGCAACTAGTTCCAGAGGCTGCATAGTCTGGATGTTAACCAGTGGTGCTCTGTGCTGTTCTCTCTTCCTTCTAATGCATCGTCCACATCTGTTCACCCAGTCCTCCACATCCTTGGTAACACCTGGCCAGTACATTCTGTCTCTGATAAGGGAGATAGTTCTGTCCCTTCCAGGATGTCCAACATCGTTGTGGAGACTGATCAACACTTTTCGCACAAACGACTGTGGAATCACTAGTTGTTTCCGCTTCTCTCCGTGCATTTCAACCTCTCGGTACAACACTCCTCTCACTAACACAAGATGGTCAAAAATCTTGGAATATGCAGCGTTGTCAGGGTGAAACGTCATTTCCCTTCGTGATGGCTTCCTTCTTTCCCTGACTGCACATATCCATCTTCTTATTGTGGGATCCCTGTCTTGAATTCTTCTCCAATCTCTGTCTGAGAATCCTACAATCCCTTCATCATCATCTTCGATGTCGTCATCGATAACATCTGCGGATAGCGCCAAATTCAATATGTATGGTGGCACAGATATGCCACTACATACAGCTTGAACTGACTCTCTATCGATGTCCTGTCTTGGTAACTTCTCTGGGAGTCTACTCATGGCATCAGCATCTGCATTCTTCACTCCAGGTCGGTACTTGATGGTGAAATCGAAAGTAGACAGTGCTGCAAGCCATCTATGTCCCGTTGCATCTAATTTGGCTGAAGTCAGGATGTATGTCAGTGGATTGTTATCTGTCAACACTGTACATTTATGCGAATACAAGTAGTCCTGAAACTTCTCCGTCATAGCCCACTTCAGTGCCAGAAACTCTAATTTGTGGCTTGGATAGTTTCTTTCGCTGTTGCTAAGTCCTCTGCTAGCATAGGCTATCACTCTCTTCTGTCCGTCTTGTTCTTGATACAGAACTGCTCCCAATCCTTGGCCTGATGCATCAGTGTGCAACTCGAATGGCAAACTGTAATCAGCAAATCCAAGGATAGGGTACGATACAAGCTTGTCCTTCAAGGTGGTAAATGCTTGATCTTCCGCTGGTCCCCAACTCCATTTCTTTCTCTCTGGTGTTGTTGACACTTTCTTCTGTGCTTTCGTCTTCTTCTTTGCTGTAGTTGGCATCAGATCCGTCAAAGGCTTGGCAATCTTGGAAAAGTTCTGTACAAACTTCCTGTAATACCCAGCAAAGCCGACGAAACTTCTGACTTCTTCTGGTGTCTGTGGTTGTGGCCAATTCAGAACCTTCTCTATCTTTTTGGGATCTGGCTCTATTCCCTTCTCTGACACTATGTGGCCAACGTAGCACACTTTCTCTTGACAGAAGAAACATTTCTTAGATGACAGCTTGAGGTTGTTCTCTCGCAGCTTTTCCAGTACCTTGGCTAGTCTTTCTACATGCTCCTCGAACGTCTTAGAGTAGATGATAAGATCGTCTAGAAAAATAAAGCATATAGTAAGATGTAGATCTCCTAAACAATCCTCCATTAGCCTTTGATAGGTAGCAGGCGAGTTACAGAGACCAAACGGTAACCGCTGAAACTCAAAGAAACCCAAGGGTCCTACTGTGAAAGCAGTCCGTTCCTTGTGAGTCTCCAAAACCTCAACTTGATGGTAGCCACTCTTCATGTCCAATACTGTAAAGTATTTTGCTTTGGATAGAGCGTCCAGTATCTCTTCTACTCTGGGCAATGCATACGAATCCTTGATGGTGCGCATGTTGAGTTGACGGTAGTCTACACACATCCGAATCTGTCCATCTTTCTTCTTTACGAGGACGATGTCAGATGCCCATGGAGAATGCGATCTTCTAATTATTCCAGCATCTAAAAGTTGTTGAAGATGGTTCCTCACTTCTTCAAACATGCCAGGAGGTATACGGCGAGGTCGTTGTTTGAAGGGAATCTCATCATTCAAGCCAATCCTGTGTTTCACTCTTGAAACGTGTCCTATGTCTGTGTCGCTACGCGAAAATACGTCATAGTAATTTAAAATTATGTCTTCTAACGTCTTGCGTTGATGTGGTGTGATGTTTTCTGTGTTGATGTTAACAACATCCAACAGTGGCGGGTCCTGGTTGTCCTTCTTGGCTTCCATAGTATCGGGTTGGTCGGTTACAGTCACAGGCTGAATTTCACACATGACCTCATGGGGCTGGATCCGTACTGTCCTCGTCGTTATGTTGGAAATATGTACATCCACCAACCCTGAGTCCCTGTACTTGTATGCGACCAGTGTCGGTGCAACATCAATGTCATCCGGTATGTTCGATAGCTTGGATGGATGAAGCATCGCCGATGTCTGATGGTAAGGTATCTCCTTATCCAAGTAACCAGGCACAACTATCGTTGAATTCGGCTCTATGGTGACAGGTCTGCTTTCTGCACTCTTCACTATGGCAATGGAGTTCTTATTCCGCCTAAGTTGTTTCTCTCTTAGAGTCAAACAGTTGAAAGCCAAGTACCATGGTACATGTAAATCAGCCTTCTGCAGGAACTTGTTTCCATATCTGTTCTTGGTGTCCACCATAAATGCTTGCAGAACGTTGGTACCAAGTAGCAGTGGTATTCTTCTATTGGCAGCAGTCTCCGGAACAACAAGAAGCAAACATTCTTTCGGCTGACCCATGGGTAATCCATCTACAGCAATGTTGGCTCTGATGTACCCCAAGTATGGCAGGTTGTTCCCATTGGCACACACAACTTCTAATACATTGTCCATGGATTGTATATCTACATCATCCAAGTGGCTTCTGTAGAACGATTCCGATACAGTGGAAAGAGCTGCTCCAGTATCCAAGAATCCAACCGTGTCAACTCCATTCACTCTCATGCCAACCTCATTGCTCGTTCCTATAAGCCCATCTGGTATGCCTTGACTGTATAAGTTGGCTTTCCTGGTGTAACCGGTATAGTCGTTGCGGCCATAAGGTCTAAATGCATCCATCTGTGGTGTATGTCTATAGGAATCGGCAACCTTAGCTACATGTGCCTGTCTCCGACTATGATCCAAGATGACCCTACATCCAATCTTGATATGTCCAGCCTGTCCACACCTGTAACAAATCACTTGCTCTTCCTCGCACCAATCAACATCACCCTCATACTCCTCACTCTCAACTTGTCGTCTCTGCATCTCATCTATCTTATTCAAAACTCTATTCAACTTTTCATCCCACATCGTAATGTAGTAGTGTTGAACCTATATATCACTTAAACCTATCACGTAATTCAAACACTAATGTCGAAATGCGGAAAGTAAACTATTCAACGTGTGTGTCTTCTTATCCCTATATGAATATGTAATCACACTAATAGAATGTCAAAGTCAAAACTCAGTTTTTAAATTAAAATAATTTAATTTAATTCAAATTCAAACTAAGTTAAACATGTATCAAGTAATACTGAATCCAACAATTTATATTACCAAAGTAAACCTTATTTCAATTTTTACAAATTCAACAATTTACTTTACCAAACTATATCTAAGTACAAACTCAATAGTTTATAAATAATACCTTGTATGTTATTTGAAATTAAATTTAAAATCAAAAGTTTAACTATTTCAAAAATAATTAAATTCCTATAAAGGGAGGTAATTAATTCCAATAATTTAATTCCGAACTAATTCAATCTCAAGACACTATCAAACACAATTGAATGATAAAAGGGAGGTTACTCAATATTAATGTTAGTAACACATATTATATCTAATACACATTTTCATAAAGGATACAGATGCTCTTCCTGAAAAGAAATACCCTGAAATAAAATGCTATCTATTATTCAAGTTAATCCTGATTAGTATACAACAATGTTAGCTACATGCAAATATACTGGTCAACCTGAATCTCTGAACTCAAAATCAAACAACTCAATATAAACAACCGTTTCTAAAGAATTTTATGTCTTTGAAACAAAACCTTAAACTCAACTGACTCACTGACCAATCAATACTAACGCCAATAAACCAATACTGACTATCCAATGCACAATAACCTATCTGATATCCAATTAAACCAATCTCCGGACAGATAATTGACAAATCCCTCCCAAAAATATAAATCAGGAAAGATAATTATCTAATCCCACCCGGATTTTTTTTTTTAATTAATTCCCCTTCACTTTACAATTGCCATGCTAATACTCAGAGTACATGAATACTCAGACTGTCTGATGTACTCACTAACACTGAAAAATGAATTTAACTTAAAAGTCAAACTTACTCACTATATGGACTATGTAATATAAATTCTATGCATGCTCAGCTCGTCTGACACAAACACAGAATTATATCAATGATTTTACAAAATGTAAATTCATTCAAAATATTGAACATCAAATAAATATCTATTTTACTACAAATGTATATTACCAAATGATCAAATCACACCTGATTTACACCTGTAAATCTATAGTATACAATAGAATATTGGATTCACTCACAGCTGACCATTTATGTAATACCTGTCAAATTAACACCTCAATGAATATGACCTTGGCTACAATAAGTTATTAAAGGGACTTGTCCTAATGTGCACTTTAAATTGTTTAAAATAAATATTTCACACATTGAAAAAAAAAACTTATCCTGAGCGTCGATTTCCTGCTGAAATACTGTAAACGTCTCTGGAACACTACGAACGCGGTGCGCACTTATCAAAAGTGTATATAGTATGCTAGCAACACATAACACTTAAAAAACTATAAAATACTTCACTGGCTTGAGGCCATGTCACAAATTGGTACATTGTCTTCGTTGTTGGGTCGGGTTCCTACTCGATATTAGGTTCCTACTCGGTATTGGGTTCCTACTCGTTGTTGGGATCCTACTCGTTGGGTTCCTACTCGGTATTGGGTTCATACTCGTTGTTGGGCGCCATTTGTTATAGCGTGACCCGGCTAGCTCTATTGTTGCCACACGCCATAACAAGGGGTTGTCATTTAAACAAACGCCAGCTTCCGTAAACATCATTTATTGATGGTATGAATAATAAACATCTCTGAAAGTATAAAATACTCAACGTAAATCATCTAAAATATTACACATATGCATTCAATATCACAGATTAAGTAATTACTCAATAACTTACATAAATATGAAGTTTATCAGACATACAATTACTTAATGTATTTAAAACAAACCATACTTAATGCTTTTAACATCACGTATTACACATATATTACAATCTTACTGTTAATGGATATATTAACATATTGCAAAACATACAAATTCCTTAACGCATATCAGCAGTATGAACTACTAAATAATATAGTCGCAATATAGTCACATAGTTATTATTAATACCTACATGTATATGGTACAAAGACTATATCCATCACATCCATCTCTCCTGCCATTCTATTTACCAGCTCGCCACCAGCTCTACATATATCTGTACATAAAAGGTCTGAATTAGTTCATGTACCTTTAAACTACATCATAACAAACTGGACACAGACAATCGATTCAAATGTCTAGCAAACATCAATATACAATTCGTGGATCTGTTCATTTAATGATTACTTATAAAATCTACATATCCGACAACGGACGCACGGACGGATCTAATGCCATTTAACTATTATATTCACAGTCTTATAGATGCAAACAGATGCATGGCAATTACAAAGTTACACATAGTTAAAATCACATCTTAATCCCTATGATTTGGTAATTTGTCAATTATCAATCCCTTGATCAATCAGTTGGAATCAATGATAGAGAAATATGACATTAAACAATGACCAAGGAATAAAACAAATATGTTTCCTACCTTCCAAATCCTACATCCATTTCCAAACACTTCCAAATCATGGTACATAATTTTACCATTATATATTAAAACATAGCTGTCCTATATTCTTAGGAAACTCTAAGAATATAAATATAGACACTGCAAATATTGCAAGTACATTAAACTGGTTAAAATAAGTGATCCAAGATGGATGCAAACTATATTTTCAAGAGACTTCTTGACACTTCAACTTTCTTTGCAAGACTAATTTAAAACTACCTATTGACCAATCAGATTTCACCTGGATGTCAGGTGACAATCTACTTTCCCTCTAAAACCTATTCAGCTATGACCAGTACTATGAAAGGGTGTTAGCCTAATAATGTTAAGGTAAGCATAAATTCAACACATGCAATTATTAGTTCCGTAATGCCGATACATATTAAAACAGTAAAAACACACTCTACCACAATACATTTTAGAATTATTAATTTTAACAAACATTTTGAATCGAGGCTAGTGATTAAGTTTAAAGTGCGGCGTCTACATTTAAAAATACGAATTTTATTTTCTGTTTACAGTACTGGTAATTATATTTGTCAAACATCAGTCAACGAAGACGTGTTACAAATCATGTTCAATACAATCAATAAAACAGTTACAATTATTTACACACATTGTATCAATTAGTTTAGTTTAAATTTATTTATTTTACATCGACTGTAACGAAAACTCTCTGAATTTATTTGACTCACTCTCGATGTCTTCCTGGGTAGAACAGTACAAAGCAAATGCAGCTAAAGTGTCTTGCTCAGGGATACAACGCATACGACAATGGCTGGGATCGAACCCACGTCTTTTCGATCATAGGTCCAACGTGCTACCACTAGACCACAGCGCTCCACAAATTAATATAATTTATAGGATAATTAATTTGCCTCCTGACTGTAAACAGGACTCCGATAGCGGAAGAAGCTGGAATTAACGGATTACGGGCGATATCCAAGTATCGGAGAAAACAGAATGAAATAAACAAACACTGACAGTAAGCAGCAACGACATATATTATATGTAAGAAAATACTTATTTTTACATTTTGCTTGGAAGCGAATTCATGAACACGCTAAAAAACACAGACCTAGTGATTCGCTAACTTAAGAACACGCGGAAATAATGTGATCTACGGTATATTAAATACTATTGTAGCATTGTCGGTGACATTTCCTTTGATGAATGCAGAGCATTAAATCGTTTAATTTGGGGTAACTAAAGGGGCGTTGCTATACCGTTCTACAACTACCGGATATTGTAATTTAGAGTACGGTCACTATGACGTCACAGTGTTACTAAGTACACCATGCTACAAAAAAGATAGAGTCTGTCTCAGCTCGTTGGTTATTTAAAGACCTCGATGGGCTACGCCCATCTCGGTGTTTAAATAAGCCAACTCGCTGAGACCAGACTCTATCTATTACTTAGTCTGTTTTGATATTAGCAAGTCTTTTGTTATTTCGATCATTATTATTTTATTCAATCACTGACTTCATTTAAGTAAGACATAATCCCGGATTCCGAAGACTGATTTTATGCCCCGTCATGTAACGGGCAAATAATGTTACACTTGTCCGTCCGTTCGTACGACTGATAGTCATTCAGTTCGTAAGTACGAACAAGTTTTACTTTTTAAAGTTTTTCGTAATCTCCATTAAAACGTCTTAGACACCGGAATCCATAATGTGTTCAAACGTCAATCATGTTTACATATATATATGACAGCTGTATGTTCTTAACAAAGGTAGGTCAAAATGAAAGACATTGACTACTTTTAGCCCTTCGTTAAATTACATTGAAGTTTTATTTTATGTAAATGGCAGCGCTAACGTGGCGAACGTGACTCATGGATACAATTTCTAGTTTTGACACGGACCTAAAATACAATGTCCAAATCCATGTATATACTCAGTTATTGCTTTCATAAGTTTATCTCGTGTTGACGTGCATCCTGATACGAATATAGTTAATGGAAAAGATAACGATGAAGTGTTGACTCAATGACCGGAAATATGTAAAGGCGGAAGCAAATCTAAAGTATTCGTGTCCATTAATAATATACTTCTATGTTTGTTTAAATATAGAATTTAATTGATTATTATAAAGATTAATAAGTATAATTGTATAGTAATAATGTCCAATTCCAAATATGTTTTTCACTATCTTGGCGTTCTGTTTAAAGGGGATGGATATGAAAAGACAACTGGCATACACGTATATTAGCCTTATATGTACTGTGTATAAATGTTTATTTCATATTGTATGGTTGGTAGTGTTGGGAATCGGACTTGAAAACAAATTTGATTTCTCAGTCTTAGACGATCGATTACCGAGTTTAATCTCGATTAATTGATAATAAGGGATTTGTCTAATAACTTACATACATGTATCTATGTATAGTTTGAATATATGGCAAAATGAATCTAGTTTGGGGCTTAAAGACATGAATGTTATGAATATTTAAAATTGCATAAATATTTGAAAACTCATAAATACTACAAGACTTAATTGCTAGAAATGTGATAGACACCAGACAGTAAAACAATGCAAAGGTGGTCAAACCATAAGTCCTTCCTTGAAAGACGACAACATAGTTTAACAAAAAGTATCTAAACCAGTTACCTACAGCGGTCTTTTATGCCACTCGTCCCAAGGCGGTAGCCCTATTGTCAACCCTTGTGTGTTTGGGATGTCTTATCTTGCCTTTTATTTATCTTTATATATAGTTGTTATTTGTTTTTGTGTGTTTGTGGTTGACTGTCGTCCTTGAATGCTACTGTTCCTGTTCGATTTTTAGATCTACTTCTAAACCATCATACCAATTATCTTTAATATTGGTCAAAAACATAGTATGTTTATAGATGTACAATTGCATGGATTTACACAGCTTACTTTCCCTTACACTGTTTTGTCTGTTCTTGTGCAAAGACAAAACAAAACAAAACAAAACAAAAACAAACATATTTTACAACACAAATAAACAAAAACAAAATATTCTGTCAACCAACTCTGACTCCTGTATTTTTGAACTTTATTTTTTAATAAAAAAAATACTTCATTGTTTCGATTTTATTAAATAGCAGCGACAGTTATTTTACTGAAGCGTTTCGAAAGGTAATACACACATTTCGGATCACGGCGTGTGCGTTGGGGATATTACTTACCATGAAAAGTGTAGATTTTCTTTCATGTTTTACTACGTCTTTCATATACAGATTTTCCTTTGTTATTTTGGTTTATTATTTTAACCCCAAAATTATCCTACACTTCTGTTTTCTTCTGTTTTCCTGGAAATGGATGCATGCTTTCCTTGTTTTTAGATTCCGATGTTTTGGTTACCTTGCGTATTGTATTGTGTTAAACGTAAATTGATTGGCTGGCGGACTTAACTCATCCAATCAACGTTCACTTTAAGTTAAGCGATTCAAATAACAATACTACTAGAACGGTGTAATTCGTCGACGAATATCATTTCATCGTGGACGATCACGTCGGAGGCATTAACTGACAATTTCAATCAACAACGGTAATTGTTGTTAATATTTGTAATTCGCCGGTTAACTAACGGACCTGTGTACTTCGAGACAAATTTGCCTTTTCGTGACAGTATTTACTTATGTCCATTTCTAGTAATGTACTTCTAGTAAGTCGAATTCTCAAAGCGTTTATTAAAGTTAATTTACAATGTAATGGAAAATGTACCTATTCTGATATATCACCAACTTCAAAGTATGAAATATAAGGAAACACTTTACTGAATGCAATACAGTAGTCAAGAATACTAGACCCATTATTTGCTGTACACGAAATTTACTCATGTGAATCATTTAGTGACCTTCCGTTAATAATATGAACTGCATAGTTTTTACACAACTCAATCAACGACCGCCCAAATGCGTTACAAGTTTTATCTTTTGATTCCCTTAGAGTGCAAAACTCATCGACCTCATATACAACATCTTCTTCAAAATTAAAATCAACGTCATCATGAACAGATATCTCTTGTAACTCACCACATCAAGCATTTAGATCTCCAGCGATTAATACATTTGAATCAGGGTACTTCGTAACGACCTCTAACAACTTATCTTCAAATAGTTCAATACCGTTTGTTCCAGTCATATCATCATATATTGTTGAACCTTCTGGTGCAACATATAAGAAACACGTTATAATATCGTTATCTATATTAAGTAACAGACCATTGATATGAAGGAAGATGCACTCATTCAGTTCCAAGAATACTCGTTTTACCAACCACTTTCTACATAGCAACTTTTTACAAATACTGTTACCCCATCCGAATATCTACCCTTTTTGCTCATTTTTTACATATATTTGTGGAAACAGTATATCCTTGCAGGGAATTATCAAATTGTTTAACACATTGACCCCATGTTTCACAAAAAACAAATATTACATATTACCAGAAACTTATGGCGTTTATATATTTAGATAACCCTTAATATTCCATGAAGCAAATTTTAGAGAAAATATCTCAGAATCTGAAGCTGTTTCCTTATATTTAACACATTAAAACCATATTTTCTTAAACAAATTACTAATTGTTTATGCAGTAGAATTTTACATTGAAAATGCCCTATCAAAAACAACTTTCACATGTGAATATTTTATTTCTCAAACGATTTCGAAAATAAATGTATTTTTATTGACCACTAAAAATGTCTGTTTTAATGACATGCAACTTATTTAACTACCAGTTGAATTTCGCCTGAAAAGTCCAAAAAACCTTTGGCTGAAACAAGCGCCCCAAACAAGCGTCCCACACAATAATTATTTGTGATATTTATTACATGGCTTCATTCCATTCCCACACTGCCAGTTATGTGACTAAATACGAACTATATATCACTACGGCTTCTTTTGAATATGTGTTGCTTGCTGTTTGTGTCTGGACTATTGTCTCAGCATGCTAAAACCACGAGCATATTAATTCGACGATAATTCCAAATATAGATATAAAAATCGAACAGGAAAAGTAGCATTCAAGGACAACAGTCAACCACAAACACATACAGAAACAACGAACAACTATATATAAAAATGAATAAAAGGCCAAATAAAACATCACAAACACACTAGGGTTGACAATAGGGCTACGGCCTTGGAACGGTCAGTGGCAAAAAAGGCCGCTGGTGGTTTAAACCAGGTTCTAGGATGCACCAAACCTCACCCTACTGTCGTCCCAATAAAACGTGGCAGTGTAAATAAAGAAATCCCCGACATGAACTATTCTCTAACCAACAAGGCGGCATTAACAGGCAATATAAGTAAAACACAAAGATGCTAGTGTATATATAAATACAAGAAAACGATAGCCTAGAAAGCCACAAAGAGGCTACTCAATGACATGGCAGAAGCCAGAGCAACAAGAGAACCAACCATTGAGGGCACGACAAGACAAGTTTGCAGACAAACATCAAACGTCACCGTCCTTTTGGTCTCACACCACAATTAATTTTCCCATAGGGTTACTGTACAGCCTTTTCCAACATCTGAGCTTCAAAGCAGGGCAGAAGACATTGTTGTTGGTTTAATATCTTCAGTATAGCCAAGACCAGTAATTTAAAACAATAAAATATATAAGTTAGCCAGGTTGGTTTTTTTCCTCGCTCATGTTTTGTGAACCCTATGGAAAATACAAAATTCATACACTATCTAGCTGAATATGTGGTGCTTCGGTCAAACAACTCTGAAATTTGAATGAAACCTCATATCAACATGGGATTTTCTGTATCATCTGTCTTTTACACTGCAGATGTATGCTAAAGCAAAGAAAAGCCTATTTTTCAAATTAAAAATTGCCTAAAATTGAGAAAAAATAGAATTATTTTCTGTTTTCCTTTTGTCTCTAGGTCCGTGAGCTTTCAGGGGAGATAATAGAGGTGTGAGACCTGAAGAGAGTAAATATTTTTAGCAACATCATCCATAACATAACATTTAGTAGCTATGTGCAGTACCTATAAAATAAGACCATAAGCATGCTTCTATCATATTTACAAGTGAAATGATTCAGGATTATGTGATTGAGAGTAACGCGTGGATTCGACAAGTTCCCGCTGTGAAATAAAAGTCCAAAACATGTTTTCATAATATGTAGCATTTGTGTGATAACTACACCATTTGTGCCTCAATCTTCATGAGATTTTTACCACAATCCCTTTTTGTCATCTGCTATCTTATAATTATGATTAAAATAATATCAGTTCATATCATGGTATCAAACATATGTATTCAATGATCAACTGCTGAAATTTTAATAGGAAAAATATCATTTCTTTCTGTATCCATGGTAACAAGATAAAAGTCTAAAGTATACCAGTCAATAGCTATGCATTTAGATTCTACATGTCAAATTAACACCTAAATAAGCTTAGGTCTGAGTATATGAAAAGATATGAAAGTCTCAGTATCACTTGAATTTTGGCGGTATTGTGCCTTTGACATAAAAATACACAAGAAATGCCACCAAATGTAGTATTTCTGTAATATATCTGCCATTTTCTCTCAATCTGCATGAAAATTTCCCCAAACATGATCTGTGTCACCTGCTTTCAGGAAATGCAACACAATACATAAATACCCCATATAGAATAAAAAATAATTGAAGCTGTAACTGTAGCTGTTTCGGTAAAAAAATAAAAAAATCAAGAAATGCACCTATTTCGACTAGATAACAGAAATACAATAATGAGAAATTCCACCTAAACAGAACATCAACATTATTTGTCTCTGTAATAAATATAGAGAACACCAACAGAAACTTGATAGTTGGAAGATACAACAACAACAACAACAGCAGCAGCAGCAGCAACAACACTCACTTATGTGATCACTGTCCAGTATGGCATACAAAGATGAGTTGTTGACAACTTTAAATTTGAGACATCAACAATATGGGAGATATCAGATATATCAAATTAGATATCTGCTGTCTCTGTAATATTTCCTTACAGAAACATGTGGCTTCTGACACAATGCACATGTACACACCAGAAAACATCATGTTTTATTTATCACATGAGTTGTCATGATTACACAGCTGTCAAAAAGTGTACATACATGCACACAAATTGCTCGAAAATGTTATTATGAGATTTATATCAAATACCTGATATGGGCATATACTGGACACAATATGTGCCAAAAACATTCTTCATCTGTACCAACAACTAGTTGAAATTGTCTGACAAATCATTACTTTGAAACTAAAACACAAATCAATTGAATCAAGGTGTATAACGGGCTTTAAAAAAAAGACGTCTGTGGGACTATGATGAAAAATTAGCTACTCTTCAGTTCTCACACCACAATTAATTTTCCCATAGGGTTACTGTACAGCCTTTTCCAACATCTGAGCTTCAAAGCAGGGCAGCAGACATTGTTGTTGGTTTAATATCTTCAGTATAGCCAAGACCAGTAATTTAAAACAATAAAATATATAAGTTAGCCAGGTTGGTTTTTTTCCTCGCTCATGTTTTGTGAACCCTATGGAAAATACAAAATTCATACACTATCTAGCTGAATATGTGGTGCTTCGGTCAAACAATTCTGAAATTTGAATGAAACCTCATATCAACATGGGATTTTCTGTATCATCTGTCTTTCACACTGCAGATGTATGCTAAAGCAAAGAAAAGCCTATTTTTCAAATTAAAAATTGCCTAAAATTGAGAAGAAATATAATTATTTTCTGTTTTCCTTTTGTTTCTAGGTCCGTGAGCTTTCAGGGGAGATAATAGAGGTGTGAGACCTTTTGGGCTTTAGGCAGACGTCATCATCGGGTCCACTGCCTGTCCGGTCATCGCACAATTAAAGAGGAAAGCATAGTGGTGAACTGTAAATGGGTCCACCACCAAGCATGCAATGCGTTGCAAAATGATAGGGTCATAACTTCTTTTGATAAAACTTTTAACAAGTTTAACAAAGATAGTATGAAAGTTATCATGACCAAGGATCTTACGAAGTTTGTAAATCAAGTGACCATAGAAATCAGGTTGTGATAGTTCTTGTCGCAGAAGAGTTCTTAAATTATTTTATATTTGGAAAGAAGATCAGGGTTACGAGTATAGCATTTTGCAAAGGTTTTACGAAGTTTATGGTAACGGTAGCGCTGATGGAGTAGCTTTTTAGTTATACAAAGATTACGAATATTAAAGTCCTCAACTCGAGTACAAGTTCTAGAAAAACGAATAAATTAAGGCATATATACCCCCATAAGAAGTTGCTCGGGGAAAATCCCCATCTAAATGGGGATAATTAACAATATCAAAATTAAAATCATCTCTCTTGTCATATATTTTGCTCATTATTTCACAATTTCTAGAGAAAAGAACGTTAATATCGGATATATTAGCTTTGTTAAGTTAAGTTCTTTAGGGTATATATTATTAACCATAGTAGAAAAGAAGGGTTTTCAATGTTCAATATGTCATCCAGATACCGAGAGGTGACATTAAAGGCTTCAATAACATCAGCCTAGGTATCTGGTGAAAGACCAACATGAACTAACTCTATTTGATAGCAGTATAAAAACAAATCTGCGAGAAGGGGTGCACAGTTCGTACCCATAGGGATACCAACAATTTGTCTATAAACGGTCGTTCCATACCTGACGAAAATATTATCTAGTAGGAAGATGAGTGCTTCACAACTTCTTGGCAAGTCCACGTAATGTAATTGCCGTTAGAACACTTTAATATTATTAAATATTATTACTGGTCAAAAATGGAGTATTTACCTTAGCGAATGATTTTTTAAATAAGATCAATACGTTTGTCTTTGATAAGGTGATGTGGTTAAGTTGTATATAGTGTAGAGAAGTCATAAGTGCTTATAAATGAAACTTGACGTTTACTGCAAATTTTATCAAGAATGTCTCCTGAACTTTTGATAGACCAAAACCAATTAATCTCAGAGTTTTCATAAGTTTTAGCACAATATTGTTTCTCTTGATCTTTAACTGCAGTAAGACAGGAAGTTAAAAGTTTGGAGATATTTGTGGTGCAGGCACTAGAATTCGGAATAAAGCGGGCTTTATACGGATTTTTATGTAATTTAGGAATCCAGTACATAGTTGGCAGTTTGTTCTGCTTTTCGTCTACCCCAGCCTGACTGTGTGTGTCCTCCTTGAATGCTACTTTCCCTGTCCGATCTTTTTGTATTTCTTTGAAAGTAATGCACCGAGTAATAAGTGTGAAAACAACATCATTCTCGGTAGATTGAAAGTAATATACGAATGAGTGCTACCGAGTTCCAGAGATAAAACATTGACGTAATGTAGGCGTCAAACAGCCGGAACTAAAACACTTTTATTATGAAATTCTTGAATTCCCGATTTTAAATTACGAAAGGAAAACCTAGGTCTCTGAGGAAGTAAAGAGGGGTTAGCATTATAAGTTGCCATCATATTGCCTTCAGTAAAGAATGACAGTTGTTAGTTATACGTTCGATGGTACTGCATACAATGAGTAATACAAGTACTTTCGTCGAGTGATCGGTTGGTATACACTTTACTTAAATATAGTTGCGACGATATTATTGAACATAACAAACACAGGAGCTCTTGTATTGTTATATGTCACATTCAGGATGATTTTTAAACGTGAAATCACTGGCTATATGACCCGCTGTATTATCATCATCTTATACATGGAGAATGTACTGTCCCAACCACTTAAGTAATACATTTATAAACATTAAAGGGACATAGGGAAGTCTTGATTATTTATTTATTTATTTCTATTTTGATAAGTTCAAATTAACCGGTTTTTACCAATATATAAATGATATTCCCCATATATATATATATTTGCAAGCAGATTTAAAGTAAAAAGGTTATTGGATTGATTTATAAACGAAGATGCCGATTTTAATCTTTGAAATTGTTACGCGTTTTAAATGTAACGAGAAAGGATGTAAAATAAGCAACACAAAAATATAATTAACAAATTTATTTGCATAAAATATTCACTTACAGAATAAATAAATCCAATTCTTCATTAATATTCAATTTTTGAGTTAAGTCCGTATAAAAGTATCCTATGTTCCTTTAATTCACATTAGCAAGTATCTCTTAAACCAAAACAGTAAGTGTCACTTTAATCCAAAACAGTAAGTGTCTCTTTAATCCAAAGGTTAATGTCCTTTCAGTCCAAATTAATTTTCAATATTTCCGGTTTAGTCCAAATATCCAATTTCACTGTTATACTGTTATTATGAATGAGCACATTAATAAGTAAATCCTCTCACAAATATGTTTTACATTTTTAAAAGCATCCAATTCAAAATTAACTTTTTACTGAATACTAATCTTCTGAACTGAACTGTTGAGCTGCTCCCAGAGTCTGTTTATATACTGCCAAAGATTGTTCCAAAAGCTTCACCACTAAAACAGTCCTTAAGAGCAGTCCAAAATCATCATAACTGAATTTTCATAAATAATTTGCATAAATGGTAAACATATTTAGATCTATTCTAAGTTAAGCTGTTCTTCAAGGCCTAATCAATAATAAACATGCAATGAAACATGTAAACATTTGAGATATAAGTAACAATATAAACTTTAAGATTGCCGTGTGTCCCTTTAAACGCATGTGCTGGATAACTTGAGAAGCAAGATAAACTAAAGGGTTTTTGAGAAAAAACAGATGTCTCCACCCACTGCACAACCTAGTTAAAATAAGTTTGATAGTGGATAGTTCGCAACTTTGGTAAGACATGTTTGGAAGTAGATAGGGAAATTTTTTGGATAACATTACGGATTTGTTGGAAAGTGTTTTTATGTAAAAATAAAAGACAAAAGCAATAGTAACACTAGAAAACATGTCCTTTGGACACGGATGCACCGCTGTAGCCCTGTCAGTCACATAAAATAAAACTTCAGTGTTAATTAACTTAGTCCAAAAAGAATGTCAAGGTCATTCATATTGACGTGGTTGTGGTAGGAGCATATTAATTTCAATCCAACATTGGGTTTAGGAAGAGCAGCGGCGACAACAAATTTAAAGTTAAAATGCCAAAGGGCCATATCTTCGTCACAAATTTTTGAACTGAAACGCACAAGGGATATGCAGAACTAGACTTGATGCCCATGCTTTCCTACCAAGTTTCATCAAAATCCAACTTGCGGTTTAGGAGGAGCAGCAGCGACAACAAATTTATACTTGAAAGGTCAAAGGGCCATAACTCCATCAAAAATCACCGAACCAGAACACAAACGCGAAATGCACAACTAAGCATACAACAAATTTAAAATTAAAATTTCAAAGGGCCATAGCTCTATCAAAAATCATCAAAAATCATCGAACTAGAACACAAACGCGATATACAGAACTTGACATTGTACCAATGCTTATTTTTGGCTATGGACCCACCTCATATTTTGGCCTCCAAAAAACGCTTTTTTTTCCTTCTTTTTTTAGAAAGCAATCAAAATGTTGATCTGTTTTACAAAGGTCTTGTCTTGATATATTTATGTGTATATCTATACTTATATCTATACTTCAATAAACAGTTGTTAGATACACCCCTATACTTCAGGGGTTAGGGGTTTTACACATGTATACATACTATGCCAACTCTGACACTAGTTTTGTCTTAGTTGTCTTTAGCCTTAAGCATTTCTGAAGTGTGTTTAAGTTTCAGTCTCATCTTTATTGGCGGCTTTTAGTTTATAATAACTCGTGAGTATACATCCACTGACTTGGTAAATACTATTAAAGGTATGCACAACAATCTTCAATTATTTATCTAGCATCCAAATTGATTAATACAACATCAATTTGACTTTAAAACTTTTTGCAGATCCTTAAATACAATGCAGAATTGTTTAATTGTTCTATTACAAGTTTTAATATATTATTGGTGCAATATATTCCCCAATGAGCTATATGTAGAACTGATGTGCTTTGAACTATTTACATAAGTATTGAAACTGATTTTAAAACATGCATATGCAGTAGCAAAACTCATGGGACGCCGCAGGTTATAACAAAGAGTCAAGCTTGCCGAGTCTTCTAAACGCTTGGAGAAAACATATCGGAAAAATAAAAAGATACTTCCACAATATTTTTCATCTCTGATTTATCGGAATTAGATTTAATTACGACCTTAAATTACAGTTGTTGATTTAATAAACAATATTAACAAGACACTATCAGAAAGCAAAATCAAAATGAAGTTTCTTATATACACAGACTCAAATATAATAAGTGGTCATATCATTTGAACATTTTCGATATGAGAACTAACATTAAATTTAATCTAATCTTACTATCTATGATCTGAATGGTACATTTTTTCTTAATCACAGTCACAGTACCCAACGTCCCATTTTTAAACGACTGTATACATCATTCCTGCTTTGACACTTCGTTTGCAACACACTTGTCTCTTTGACATATACATTTAATAAGTCCCTTGCAAACGCTGATGTGTGTTTTCGAGAATGACTTCAACATATCTTCTTCCAACCGCAGTCACCGGATGTAGGCATTTCACAGGTGGATCTAAAGGCCATGTCTCCAACATTGTCCAATTACAAACTGTTAAACAACTCGGCAGGTGTGCTTGTAAAGAGCAACATCAATTGGTGACATGGACTTGTTGTTTCTTGGAACCATTGAATGTCAACAATTCTTTGCGACATCAACATGCCCTTCCTCTTGCCGAACATGAACTTCCTCGTGTCCTTCATTTTCCAAAAAGCACAACTTTTGGAATTGGAAAGCTTGTGCAACCTCAACATAGTATTTCCAGATTTTCCATGCACTGGTTTTACCTTCTTCAGCAAAGAAAGATATTTCATTACATCTAGTAAGTGTGAAAAGCAATTATTCGTCTTAGTTTATATGAACTAATGAATAGGCAATACAGTATGCAACAAATAACCTAAATTGATTCCTAGCTCCTAAAACTAACCCATAGCTCATCTAACTGTACCATTGATATAACATGTACTACAACGTCTGTGTCTACTGTATATAGCATACGTTTAATGAAGTATTGTTTGGCACATGTCACATGCAACACACACATTGTATCGTATCATCTTAGTAAAATGATCTAGATCAGTCTCAGATTCTCGTTGTCTGATATAAGGCACATCTTCATCTCTGTTTTATTGAACGTGTTTATAGTTTCTCTTCTATCGCAACCGATTGCTATGCCAGTTAACCAGAGCTCTGATTTTGTTTTGCATGATGGTCGTCACCTACTAAACCTTCTGCAAGTGACATTCAACAATGTGTAAAAGAACTTGATAATCACACTAACTAATGTTTTGCAAGCATTAAAATGCATTTTAAGGCAGCTCGTATAGTCTGATTAAAATCCAAATAAGTTTTCCAAAGTTAGAAAAGGCTGGTGAGTTTGTTTTTTACGTCATTTTCAGCACATGTAAGGTTATATAGGACGGTCGATATTTTTTTGTGGTGGAGGCAGACTACCCACTTTTCCTGGGTAGAACCAGTACTCTACCCGTCCCGCCATGCGTAAGAATCGACACTTCCTCACGCGAAGGTTTACAACGCAAGGTCGGTGAGACACCCTAATCTGCCGTTAATCGGAACCTAATACATCTACTGACGGAAAAAAGTTTAGCAAGTTTTTTAGATGAAATAATACTGTATACAAGATGTACTGACATTTTGGGACTTTACGGGCTTGACCCCTACGTTCATTTATTCGTTACGTCGTTCAGATGTTCGACTGTTATTGATGTGTATTTAATAAAATAGTGTGTCTATGGCAGTAGTTTCTTGATTTTACAACCAAAACTGTCTTATTTCCTGGATGCAACAAAAACTTGCTATTTTTTTTCCCCCAGTATGTATATGCGAGAAGACAAAGCAAGTTATAGCATCAGTTGTAGGTAACCACTGAGGAAAGAAAACAGGTTCTGGTTTATCTGTTTAAAGATAGACATGGTTATGTCATCTATAAGCTCTGTTACAAACGTGGCATGCTTTGCATTACATAATGTACCTATTTGTTGCAATTTCTGTTACACGAGAGTCGTCTATGTAACGTAAGTCAAGTACCAGTAAATCCTCATTATTGTCCTTGAATATATTTTCTAATTCCTCTACTGTGTCACTCAAACTGTCTTACGAACATCTTTAACATGTTCATGATGGAAAAGATTACAGTCCTTTCATAGGCAGCGCCTGATTAATTATTGCAATAACTGAAATTAACAGATAACTCAGACCATAAACTGGTTCAGAGATCATCCAATGTGGAAGCTGCGATGTGTTTACAGCAACTACTGCATCTTAATCTTCTTTCACAATCTTATATTTCTGCTTGTGAGCTAGTTTATTGGGTATTGATGAGACAACACCAATGCAGTTTATTTCACACACAGAGATGACTAATTTTCAGATTTAACTTTTGGTTTCTCTTTATGATCGTCATTTGCAATATTCAATGGTCTAAGGCTTGCCTTCCTCACACTTCAAATAACTGTAATAAGTACTGATAAAGGTGATCCTTTGAGAGCAACTAACACAATTAAGAGAATAAACCAGCAGTCTCGGTTTTATTGAGTCTGTTCATGAGAAGTAATGGAAGAAGCAACACTTCTCACGCCCCCTAGCACCGGCTTAAGCGGTATTCTACTTCAAAGCCACCTATATTGGGCTCGTTGAGCCCAGAAAAAAATAACACTACTGATTAGTAGCACGGGGAGACTTCTTACAGCCGCCACACTGCACTAAACGAACGCTAGTGTGAATGTTAATAAGCCCGGTTTACCATAAGTATGGTAATCACGTGATGAGAATTCCCCGATGCATGTGTTTATCTGCAGTATCATAATTGCCACAAGGGCACTGGTCCATCTATAGTCTTCAAACAAGTCTCAGATTTTTTTAAGTGCCTCCATTTTAAATACGAAGGTTTCAACGCAAATTGCCTATATGATCTTCCCATTGGCTTTCAGGCCAATTACATTTCTGCTCGGGAACTATATAGTTTAGACGCAGTTAATCTGTTAGCATAAAATGTCTTTGCGTTTAGGTTTTGTTTACTTGTTTTGTCGTGTAAATAAGGTTTACCAAGTCAATGTATTTAAGGGTTTTATAAATATATTTTATAACGAACCGAAAGTTTCTGATAAGAAAACTAGTTTAGTACCCTTCAAAAATCCCAAAGGCTGCAGAAAAACGTAGTGTAAATCCGAAATGAAATTTGATTTAAACTTGCAAATCACTTAACACATTAACCATAGGGTACCTGTAAATAACTCTTTATTGCAATATTAACAAACAATACTATGCCAAGAACAAATTCAACATATTAATTACTTTCTTACTAACAACTATTAAACGAATTATACTTTTTACTATTTTCAACACGTTTTGGTGGCCATTTTAAAATCAAAAGCCATTTTGAACTTAAAATATAACCAGATTGTATTTCATGACCCTTTGTCTATCATTTTGCGGAATTTGTTGCAATTGCCATAATATATGTTGTTAAAACCTGATACATATAGGTTCAACTGATTATTTATTACATATTTGGCGGCCATTTTAAAAAATCTGGCGTGGGTCCATAGCCAAATGTTTTCAGTATGGTATTGTCTAGCTATGTGCAAATGTTTGTGCTTTTATCAAACAATGCACAATTGTTTCACCAATCTGCCCCCACTACAAGTTATGTTGTCCCATTTATGGAAGGCAGCAAGCAAGATATACATTTAGAACAAAAAAATAAACGTTTTACAAACTATGGGTCAAAATAAAATACTTATCACACAACTATTATAAAATATATTTAAAACAAGAAAATTAGTTAAGATACAAAAGTGGGTAATTAGGAATTATAAATATATGGAAGTTAACAAGCAAGATACAAATCTACAAATATTTATTTAACAAGCAATTAACACATAGTGTTGTATGTCAGTATAAGCCATATAGCGGGTAAATTGTGGATTTCTGGAAGAAAGCATGAAACTGTGCAAGCTTTTACCTTAGGATATGTACTTTAAATACAAATACCCTCTATAAAGCATAAATAGGCCCTAAAAGGCTATCTTATGTTTTTAAGATAAAAAGCAATATACTGCTTTGACTGGATCTGTTATCAAAGTAATGTATGCTTATAACATTTACAACACTGTAAGAACCATTTAAAAATTGTAATTGCAATCAGTTTAAATATATATGCGTTACCATGGCAACAACAGTATGGCATTGGGGCCCAAATGTGTTGATTTATTGCTTTAATACCATTGAAAGATAAAAACATACATTCATAATTCATAAAAAAAAATGCATTTGCACTATTTATGTTGTTTACCTACTTATTTTGATAAAATCCCTAAATAACGAGACATTGTCACAGTCAGATATGAAAGAAAATAGTTTGAACTATCGTTCATCAACAGTTTATCAACTATCGAATATATACCTACATTCCTTAACATGCTGGGAGGGTAAACTCCGATACACTGGACGTCTAGGTTTGTGTCAAAACATGACACAAGGTCAAGGCTAGTGGAAGGTTTTTGCTTTTGACACAACGAAGAAGTCCAGTAGCATCTGCGATAAATTAGACCCAAGCAGCTTGAGTACGAATAGGTTCGAACTAGCAAGCCAAAATGCAACGTATATCCAACACATATGCTTGCAACAGTTGCAGCTAGACAACGACATCTTATCATTATCCTCTTGTTTCATGAGTAATGCATGAGCAATGTGAAGTAGCATGTAATCTGAGTATTCATGGTTACACGGTTCAAGAGGAGATCAATAAAAAGCTTAATAGCATCCTCATTGCTTGCTAAATGAACAGCAATCTCTCTTCAAATGTCGAGGGCCGCCATGGCCCAGAAAACAGCATGATGAACTTGAAACCAGAAGACCTGGATTTTCAATCCTCGTCTGTGCCAGTTCTTGGTTCTCGGTGTGTTCTTGGGCAAGACACTTCTTTTTAGCCTCGACCCTCGAATGGGGACATAAAACCCGCATATCGGATTCTATCCTACGATCATGTTACAGAACCATATTCATTAGTAATATTAGGACAGGTTACCGGATTGCTATACTAGTGTATCCTTCCCCTCTCTCTGTGCCAGCCCTAAATAACCTGTAATGTGTCGATGAGCCGTTAAACAACATTCAGTCGAATTCAATTATACACATCTTGATAGCAAAGTTATGCCTGCTGGTACACCCTATTCTTCCGTGCACTTTAAAAAGAACTGGTATATTTGTCATTTCACAGGAATTTCTTCCTATTTGATGACAATGATGTTGTAGAAGCTGCTTCAGTTGTACAAACCCCGGACGATACATATTCATGATTCTATATTGAGAATTTTACTAATGAAATTGAGGAAAACCTTGCCTGCATAGTTTAAATGCTTTTACAACAAGGTGAGATTTACGTGGTTCAAGTGATTGCGCTGCAGCGCCACCAACACTATTCATATAGGCAACCCCAGGACAATCGTCTAAGCATAGATTTTCGAGAGATCCACTAAATTAGAACTTGAGTTATATTGTCCTTTTATTTTGTATTGCCAATACTGGCCATTGGATGGTTTCTCATAGTTAATTATCTGTTCTTTGTGTTTCTCTTCCATCAGAATTGTGGGAGGTTGTGTTTCTTGTGTTGGTCATGGAATGATTGATGTTTTCACTTTTAAAAAAGTTGTATTTTTCGTTTTCTGTTTCCTCTGCTTCTCTCACTCACGCAGTTGTGTCTTCAGTCATTCGTAAAAACATTTATGCCATTGGTTATACGGTCAAATAAAACGAGTATGAAAGGAGAAATCGTTGAACACGATAAATATAAAAAATATTGCAGTCTCGGTTTTATTGAGAATGTTCATGTACGGTAGTGGAAAATGCTAGATACCGTTCATAACCTTTAACCCCGGGCTGAGCACTGAGAATTCATATTTGATATTTAAAACGGTAATATATTATAACGAAGAAACCTCGTGATTTGTATCATGTTACGAAATCGGTAAATAGTTTCAATAACAGGAAACACATTTCATCTTATCTAAATGTTTACGGATACATGTTATCATTAACTACAATGACATCCGTTTTGCACATTTAATGTCATCCGGACATAGTACATGTATGCTGGTTTTGGAGTAAATTTAGGACATACTTCATCCGGAAGTAAAAAGGAGAAAATGGGTCCTGTAGGAATCACAGCACCCAAACGCATCGGCACCCTAGGTCCGCACTGCACCACAACCACAGAGCAAATTAAATATACAATAACAAGAAAAGCTATAATACATGTATTATAGCATGGGAGTACGGACATGTTTGAAAGGCAATGAATTATCATTTTTATCATGACATATCAGCAAGAATTTTACCAATTAAAGTAAAGTGACACGTCTTATAAATAGAGAAGGTGAAGAAATCTTTGTTTGCCGACCTGAGTACTATATAAATAAAACAATGAAGTTATATAATAATTGTATTAAAATAGTAATAGTTTAATATTTTTCTTTTGGTTTTTATCAGATTTCAAATATTATGGAAAGATGTTTTAACACTAGTATAATTGTGTAATGGACAATTTTATCATGTATGTATTTTAAAAGTTGTGGTTATCCCAGAACAAAGTTTGTACAGATCAAAAGTGTGCCAGGATCCCTGCCAGGACTCGAACCTGGATCTCTTTTCTCGAATCGCCGGAGCCGAACACGATAAATATAAAAAAAATATTGCAGTCTCGTTTTGATTGAGAATGTTCATGAACGGTAGTGGAAAATGCTAGCTACCGTTCATAACCTTTAACCCCGTGTTCAGCAGAATTCAATATTTAAAATGTCAACAGTACGAAAGAGTCATTCAGAAGAAGGTATGCGTATGATGGTATCTTTCCTATTGCGTCATTGGTGGTGATAGTTGTTTTGACATGGTTAAACAACATTGTCTGGGTGCTGGCTGGCTGTTTCTGTTGTTTCATTAACACATTGTCATTGTTGCTCACCTAAATTAAAATTCTAGCTATTTCTGGACCTAACACTCTCCATCTTTTTAATGTTTCAGCAATTTCCGTTTGACACAGTCTCCGTTTCATTTGCTTGTGAACTTGATCTTGTTCGACTGTTGAACATTTTCTACTTGATTTCTGGGTGACAAATTTATCACTGTGGAACTATTCTTATGTTGAACAATGAGCATATGTAAAGTGTCTAGGTCACGAACATGCATAGATAACCTGCGATCACCTATAGTTGGTCAAGTACGGCGAACCATGATATCATAGATCTACCATAGTGACTCTTCCTTGTATAATTCTTAGCAGGAGTACTTTCATGTTCAGTGTTTTGTTCCAATTATCACATTCAGTGGTATTTTGATGCACTCTCACGCCACACTTGAAATGGCAGTACCTGTTAATTTTAATGAAATTTGCATGATGATTGGTTTTAAGATGTTACTGTATAACTCTATATAAAATATGACCATAAGGCATTATATTACTCAACTCTCATAGTTTCAGGGACTAATATTTTTAACGATTTTTTTATACAAGTCTAGGTAATACTGTGCCCCACGGTGTCACAGGATGAAGAGACCAAAATTGACCTACATGTGAAGTATTCGAATTCTATGTCCTGTGGTTTCATAGTAGAATTCTCAAGTGTTCACGATAAAAATCTATGGAAAACATTTGAATTCTCATTATACAAGCCCTGGATCCGCCGTCCCTTACGCCTACCCTTACCCTTGGTGCAGCCATTTTTGACCACTTCATTTGAACAAGCTTGATATGGGTTTTTTATTACTGTTTTTAGCAACACTAGCCATCGTTGACCTAATTTTAACAAACTTGAATGACAAATCTAAGGATTGTTCATGGTCAAAATTAGCCAATTAGATTAGCAGTTGCTCAGAAGTATTTTAAAGCAAATGTTAAGGAAGGAAGGCGGTCGAATGGTAATCCCAATAGCTCACATTTGAGCGCTGCTTAATTAATAAATAATGCCCTTTTGTGGGCCTCATATATATTATGCTTAAAAAGGAAGGTAAATAAGTAAAAAGACTTTCAATGTTATCTTCTTACTGTTTTTTATTTGTTTTACTTATATTTCGAAACTTGTTTCCGAAACAATAAACATAGTTTAATAATAGATTTATATTAAAACAAGGGATATCCCCTTTGGGCCTCATTTTCTGAGGAGACATGGGTACCCTGGCATGTCTCATGTCTTTTTTTAATTTACATGTCATACGCTAAGGTTCAAACATGCAGAGTTGCATGCTTTAAGTCCATACTTATTTCTATACATACCGCACTTATATATAGATGCATGTAACAAGCAATAAATAAAAACAAATAGATGTACGTAGTTCACAAGCAATACACATAATTATGTAAATACATGTATGGATGTTAACAAGCAAGATACGATTATATACACTGAATGACTTTTAAAACGCAACACGGGAATTTCCGCTATACATTGTATATACTGCACACTTAATTGTACATAATATTCCAAAGAAATCCCAAGATGTTTTGTAAAATACAAGTTACAGTTAATTAGAGAAAGGACACAACTGTGATGTGTTAGACGTTTTAATTACACTACACCTTGTAATAAGAACTTCATAAATGTTAAAGTTGCTCTTTGAAAAACTGAGCTAGTTCAGTACTGTATTTAACGTAAATAGTTTGCAAAATTTTGCATCCTAAGTTTGCTCAAATGATTGAGCCAAACGCGTACTCTGTCAATAATGAAACGTAGAAGGAATAGTATTTGCTTTATTATTTGTTGTTTTAATATTTTTTCTAAAAGGAAAGGTCTTACGTAGCCATGTACCATTCGATTACAAGCAGCATATTGTACATACAATATATAGCGGATTTTCCCGTGTTGCGTTTTTAACGGCGTTCAGTGTAGATACATGTGTGGAATTAACAAGCAATAAACAAATATGTAGAAATATATAAGTATACTAAACCAAATTGCTAAGTATTAACCTAAGAATATGTCAATTATATTCTCATTGTTTTGTGTTTTTTGTGCTTGATTAGAGATACGGTTAAACTGCAAAATAAGGAGTGTAAATCGTCTACTCTGATTGCATGAACATATTTTACAACTTTTAAGTCAATGTGTTTTCTTAGAAATAAGTTATAACACTTATACAACTGGGTATGTAGGATTTTATTAAGTACTTCGAATTAGTGAAGTTTTCGATGTTCCTAATTCTAAAATATGCCAGTTAAAATTATTTTGACGCCATGTTTTACTAGCATTACCACTACAAATGCGTTTGCAAAAGAAATTTTCGAAATATTTAATGTTAACGCTGAATTACAGTTGTTTGAATTTCAAACAATATTCAATTTAAAGGGAGGTAATTTAAGATTATCCATACTTCATTTTTTTATAGACGGAGACTCCGCAATAAAGGGGTCAATTTTTTATGTTTTTTTTATTATTTCATACCAATTTTAAGAATTTTATATCTTTAAGCGATCTTTGACTCATGTTATGTGTTTTATCTGCACAGTTTATGTTTTCATATAAAGGAAGGGTAACTCTCAAAATATGTAACAATTTCAACAAAAAATAAATGTTTTACAAACTATGGGTCAAAACAAAATACTTATCATATATCTTTTCTAAAGAATATTTAAAATAAGAAAGTTAGTTAAGATACAAAAGTTGATACTTAGCAATTGTATTCAGTGTATATAGGTTATCAAGTAAGACACACGTAAGTCAGACGTTGTCCGGTCACGTAAGACGTTGTCCGGTCATCACGCCAGACAATTTTTTTTTATAATATATATATATGCATGGAGTTAACAAATATTAAATATACTAATGCATGCATATACATGATTGTAACAACCAATATACAAATATATAGAAACATATATGGAATTAACAACAAATATATAGAAATATGTATGGAATTAACAAGCAATATACAAATATACAGATATATGTATGGAATTAACAAGCAATATACAAATAAACAGATACATATATTAGGTTAACAAGAAATATACAAATATACAGATACATATATGGACGTTCACATTCAAGATAGTAGTATTTTGACAAATATATGGAAATAAACAAGCAATGTCAAGCTATTGTTTTCCGAGCAGTGGAGTGCAAGTTGACATCTTTTGTGCAAGTATAGGTAAGTTTGCACGACAAACAAACAAGTCATAATGCCCACCAAAAATCCTTTCCTTAATTTCACCCTATGCTTAAAAATGAGACTTCACGTATATTTTTGGAAATGTAATGATTAAAAACGTTTGGAATATGTTAACCATACCACTCCCAATGTATTTGAAACTTCATTATTATTTGGATTGTACACTTGGATAAAAATGTTATGCACATGCTATTCATGTATTGTGCATGTAGCATGTGTATATCTTTATATTTATTGCGGAACGATAAGGATTTCCACAATGCGAAACAGTTTGGTTAAGGGCACACACAAACTGATTTAAAACGGAAATTCATATACTATGTATCTGCTTGACTTGAATATAGGGAATTATCTTTCACTCGACTGTAGGCATGTTTTGTTGTTTCACTCACACTCATCCGCTCGTTCGTGAAAACTGAGAAAAATAGTCCTAAAGAAATTACAGCACCTAAACGCAATGGCAATTTTTTGACGAATATCCCGATTCATTTTGCTGTCAGGAAATTCGTCAGAGCCTTTAATTGATAGGTCACATCTCCATAGAATAAAGGAAGAACCACGAGCATAACGTGAATTACTACTCTTAATGTCGTGATTAAATCAATTATTCTCTTGTCTTCAATAATGTAAAAACAACAGAAACAATCTTACGTAATAAGCGTGTTTATTCAGGCAGATAATAAAAACACATAATTTCAAGAAGAACATGTTCTGATCTGATCCAAGTCCAATCGTGAGAAGAGAAATGTCCTCTAGGTACAGGAAAAAGTGATGGAATGAATACTTCTGGAAAAGACTAACAACATTCTATAAGAAAAATGTAAAAACAAATATTCCACAAATAGCATGGAGATGACTAATCAATGTACATAAATACAAGATACATAGAAAACATAATTATAATCATGTAAACTAGTACTCTATGGTATTGAACAATATATGAATAATGTATATAATATTCGTCTATTCAAATACATATAAGCTAAGGGCACATTAGTACAGTGATATTTTCTATTCGAAAGGACCTAAGAATAATAAATGAACCTAAAATTACCCCTTATTGACAAGGTAATTCATTTTGCACAGTAATATGTGCTATCCTATGTGTTACCAGTGTTAATTTAAGCAGTTTATTAAATTACTTTAGTATTTTAAAAGAAGATCATGGTTACGATACTACCATTTTTCAAAGGCTTTCCGAAGTTTATGGTAACGGTATCCCAGATGAATTAGCTTTTTAGTTATATGACGGTTGCGAATGTTAAAGTCCTGAACTCGACTACAACCTCTATAAAAAGAATACATGTAAGTAAGGAAACATATACCCCATAAGAAGTTGCTTGGGGAGCACCGTCGTCAATTACGGCATATGTATGCGTTGCGTACGAGCGTACCTATGCACGTTGCACGGGAATGGAAATACAAACTCAGATATAATTTTAGATGAGTTAGTCATGTACGAGAATAAAGCTCTGACTAGTTTTTTTGACGTTGTATATGTGAGATATAACTGAATATTATCACCCTGCAGTTGGCTAAGTGTCAATACTTTTCTTAAATCTATATATAGAAAACGGGTTTCTTTACTTTAATGCAGAGAAGGTCCGTGAATAATGTTGCAACTGTTGGCCCGACCATTTGCAATAAAATATGTGTAACACACCAGCACTGATCTTTTGAGATTGTTTGGCTGATTTATGATTTTACCAACTAAATTTCATCGACAATATTTAATAAGGGATTTGGCGCGAAATGCCACGGATGAAAATCCCCTTAACGGTATCAACTATTATCCACATACTATGAGTTTGAACAAAATAATGATGCCTTTGGTTTCCGATTTAGGCAAAGTAAACAGGAGTCAAGCATACGTAACGGGAAACCAGTACTTACTTCCGAAGATCAACAAGGTAATTTGTCTTCGGGCCTCCTAGGCGATGTCCCATGTCCGCTGCCATTCGCAGCATCTCGCTATCACCGAAGAATGACGGAATTGGCCTACTATGAACGATCAATGCCATCGAAACTCTTCGTTTATTTCCGCAATTGGGGAGGATGAATCAATACTGGCTAACTGTCTCGTATATAGTTGTATAATCGGTAAATACGAACCAACAGAACAATTTCTATTGACTTTGGTTTTAGGAACACTATGTACTCTAATAATCAGGTCTTGCGCAAGTATCACGAGTCATGGAAACGGACTAATGTATTAGTCTAAAGGACTCACATCACTATTATCTCCCCTGAATACTCGTGCCCTATAGATGAAGGAGGTAGATAAAAAAACAAGTTCGCTTTTCTACATTTTACAGGATACATTGATTTATCTTTACCAGGTTCTAAATCTACAGCATTTTAGGAAGAGATCACAGAAAAATGCATGTTGATATAAGATTTCTAGCTAATTCTGCCTCATTTTACACATCATGGGTCTAATCACCACTGGGTTGTATTTTTGTTTAAATGATGATAGGTGTCACGCAAACATGAAATTAAAAAAAGTTCAATCTGGTAAATATTTGTTAAATGTGTTTTAAATTTAAATAAATACATGTGGTAAAATCTGTTTAACTCTATGCAACGAACAAAAACATTACAATGAGACCCTATGGACAATTAATTGTGGTGTGAGACGTATACTATTTAGTTATGACGTCACTCGGTTGTGACGGCTGTGTAGTGGTCAAAGCGTTCGACTACAATGCAGAAGATCTTAGTTCAAACACCTAACAATCTTCCCTTTTCTTTCTTTTTTTTAACTAACAATTAATTAAAAGCTATTTTAAGGAATAAAATAATAAAATTAATATTAATTAAGGAATATTCTGGACCGGAATTTTGATTGAGATTAGTATAAACCGAGAACAAAAAATGCTTATGGCTCCAGCTTCCAGCATTTCCATGAATAGTTTTGACAATACATGTACATTATATATTAGTAGTTGTTATTTTGTTAACTAAATAAGAATTTATTACGCAGTTAATAATTAGAAAATTGGCTGTGAAATAGTTATTTTACAATCGAAACTCTTTTCTGATAAGGCTTTTCACATGTAAACCTGACAATTTCTTTTTAAAAAATCATCTAGTTATTTCAGTTAAACATTTTGCAATGAAAACAAACGCAGAGTGCTTTAATTCAGATTTATCCAACACATTACAATCAATTTTTTATGTAACATTAATTGTGCTTACCATGGGTTTGAGTCATGAACAGTTTAGCATGCATAAATTCTATATGTGTGCTTACCTTCTTGATTTGTTAAATCTATCAGCTACTTACTTTCCGCGATAAAGATGCAGAAATACGCTTTTATAATGTTTGTATAAAATAAAACATGGACACTTTTAAATTACCTCCCTTTTAATTAAATATCTTTTGTAATTCAGCGTTAACTTGTGATGGGCAATCAGTTGAAATTTACAATCAATCATCGGTTGTAACCTATCAATCATCGGTTATAATCGGTCAATATGAAGTATACCACGTGAATGTTAATCTGAGTTTGATGCCGTGAACTTAGAATAATTTCTGATTAAGTCTGTTTTTTTTTATGTTTTTTTTCTTAAATAATTGTGGTTTTAATCAGCAAACTAATTCTAATGTGTTTATTTGTGCATCATACCCATTTTCACAAGAGTATTAATAATTTCCTAACTGCTGAAGGTGAGTGCAGTATCCTCAATTATACAGTTTGAAATTGTAAGTTTATTACTCAAGCTGGATAAATCCCGTTTAGGCTGTGCCTTTTTCATATTCGTTTAAACAATATTTTATTCTCAAATAAATACAATTATTATGGTTACACAATATTATAATAATTTAACACAGTTTGAAAACGTGGATTCGGAAAAAAGCTTTTAGCTTATATCAATCCGTTTCTATAATTACATAATGTTATGAAACGAAGGTATTCAGAAGTCTATGCAATCATGAACCAATAGAAATATTAAAATAGTTTGGCTTTTAGTTAACGAATTTCCAATAATAAAAAGAATGGATGAATAATGAAACAAGTAGATAGAGTTGGGGAAGCGAGAAGAGAGAAGAAGGAAGAAGATAGTTTGTGGTGTGTTTTTCTCGTATTGGTCGCCGGAATAGGCATTTTTTATTCGAGGTTAGTTTATTTCGAATCGTTTTGTGCTGATAATATATTTCTGTACAGCTTTGAAAATTGAAATATTTGTTTCATTAGGTGTGTGAGGGATGCCCTCTAAAAGTTTGGTAGTGTTTACATTAAGTATGCCCAATGTCTTTAGGGTATTATTTAAAATGCGTCGTTGTTCTGTAAATTGTCTGCAGCACAGTAAGAAATGTTTCGTGTCTTCTGTTGACCCACAATTACACAATGGATTTTCTATTATATTTTTGGCGTATCAATGCTGATTTAGAGATTTTCATACTACAATTCCTTTTCCTAATATTATATGCATCAACATTTATATTTTCAGATTGTACAGACAAGACAGTTTACTCCGAAGTCGGTTCGAATGCAACTTTCTTCACCGAAATACCCTCGTACTTTCACAGACGTTTAAGTGTGGATTTTAAACACGAGACTACAAATGTTTATTTAATTACCATAAATGTTTTAAACTCGTTCGATAATGGTTCATATGATCAAAGCAGGAATTTATACATTTCATACTATAACAACAGTGCAGACATTGAAGAACGATTCACTGTGACTGGATATTTATTTCGGTATCCGGAAAGATCTCTGCAAAACAACGTATCTGTGACTATGGGAGATGTCAGTGACACGGACAATGGCATGTACTCATTGTTACATTATGGGCGCAGAATCACCTGCTGGAACCTGTATGTTCTCAGTAAGTTGTTGACACTATTTTCGAAACAATAGTTTGAATTAGCTTTGTTTATTAAAGATAGTTCTCTTGAGTTACATATTGCATGCGACTGCACAGGATTAATTTGATTGAACAAACCATGACGCATAACAATTGAATATATGCGTTACAATGAATGTGCGTAAACGACGAAACACCAATATCCGCTGAATACCTTTATTTCATGTTCATCGTTATATTATTTAGGACGGGCAAGTAGAGGGGAACATTACAATTGATTTAGCTAGAATCTTTTAGTAGTTTTTTTATATTGAGGAATTTCTAAATACTTAAAAACGTCACCAAACTATGTTTAAATCTCATGACCAATCCCCAGCAAAAATTCTCTTGTGGTGGGGTTAGAAAAGTCAATAAACCATTCCTTCCAATCATTTATTTACACTGTGTGTCGTTCGTCGAACTTGCCTTAAATTATATTCAGGAATCTGATGATGACCATTTTGTAATCTTCTCTGATTCCCTTTCATCTCTTCAAGCACTGGGTAATATGAAACAAGATAACCCCGTTGTGCTTCAACTTTTAGAAAAGTACAATTCTCTTATAGTTGATAATGTTATTATTTTCTGCTGGCTTCCAAGCCATGTAGGAATACGTGCTAATGATAGAGCTGATAGTGCTGCTAAAACAGCATTATGTTTACATATATCTAATGCTAAATTACCTTATACTGATTTTAAAAGTTGTATCAACACATTTATTCGTAACTCTTGGCAAGCCGCTTGGGATTTGTCAGTTAACAATAAACTCCATTCAATTAACCGTTACTTGGAGAATGGCGTTCTTCTAGTAGACCCATTCCTCGAGAAGAAGTTGTCCTAGCCCGGTAAAGGATAGGGTATACACGTTATACTCATTCATATTTATTACAAGATCAGCAATTACCAGAATGTATATCCTGCTTTGAATGTTTAGACGTTGATCCCATGCGTCAAAGGTACTACAATGTTAATACTATGAAAGAGTTATTTGATACTATAGATTTTAATCTTGTTTTAGATTTCCTTAAAGAAATCAGACTATATAAATCATTATAATGTGTCCTTATATATATTTACTTGTTTATATACCCGTCCACGGGCATTTGTTGATTTACATATATAGTTTATATTACTACCATATCATCCCTTATTTTTTTAATAGTTTTATCTTTATATATTTACATTAATTTTTAATTACTACTTAATTTTTTCATCTTTCGTCGGTTTTTGCGAACAATATGACTTATTTATGTGTCGACGTGCCGTTAAACACCATTCATTCATTCATTCGTTCGTCTATTAATGTTTAAAACTCGTTTGTTTTTTTATTCTTTATTTTCTAGTCGGAGGATAACTATATTTGTCATTTAGCTTGTGTCGTTGTCGTTTTATGCTGAGTGAGTTAGATGTTGTTCGTTGATTAAAAACAGTAGATCTAAATAGATTTAAACAAATTACAAAAATAGCTTATAATGTTATGAAGGAAATTTCGGCACGCAGAAGAATACAAAAGTGAAAATGCATAATTTTGATTGAACGACAATGTAATGCTTCCATGTGATAGTAACTTGTCACTGGTGGTTTCTCTTCAGCTACAACCAAACTTTGAGAAACCACCGAATCGTAGTCTTGTGGTTCCTTTAAGACGGAGAAAGTTAGTTTGTAAAAATGGCTTTATTTGATCTCATAATAAACTATAACACATTATTTGCCTGTATTCTGCGTCGCGATTCTTTAAAAAGTATATCTATGAACCAAGTACCAACGTTGTTTGTCTTGAAAGTTGTCATCCCTTTTAAACGCCAGTATCGGAGGTTCCGGAAATACTGCTTTCATTCTTTCTGATGTATGCAGCGTTGTCATGTGTTTCTGTTGGATCTGTCCCAACACTGGGTAGTGCCCGTGAAAATGTCAGGACAAGTGGCACACGAGTCGTTTCAAACTTCTTCTCATTGTACATCAGGAGCTCATCTCGGTCCTTGGATTCCACTTGCTTTAGTCCTGCTTCAACCAAGCTCTCATTATATCCCCATATTTGAAGCTGTTCTCTTATTTCAGTTCAGCATTCTTGATAGTGTACATCTTCCGAACATATTCTTCTCTCTGACTCCAAGCCCATAGGGAATCCCTCTCTTTGTAGATAGATCTAGGGTGAGAGGTTTCTTTGTGCAGGTAAGATGTTTATCTGTGGGTTTAGTGTACAGGTCATTTGAGAGAGATTTATCTTTTATGTTTGTCAGAACGTCTAGGAACTCGAGTCGATTAGACGAGTATCTAAGCTCCAGTTGAATCCTATGGTGGATTTTGTTCCCTAGTTCGTGAAATGCCTTCAATGTGTCTTTTCTGTGAATTCGTAGGCCCCAAACATCATCTACGAACCGTAAATATACCAGTGTTAGCTGATCGGATCTCTGGAAAAGTTCTTATTTCCATGCACCCATGTACGTCGATGCATAGTTCATTCCTAAGTGTGACCGAATTGCTTTCCCTTCCTTTTGCACAACATGTTTATTCCCGAACGAAATCGTGTTATTCTCTAGCATGGTGTCCATCATTTTGAGGAGGTCAGATATTGGGATGGATTGGTCTGAGCGCCGGTTTAACGCATTCTCACATACTTTATTTCTTGTGTAGCTAGGGTAGAGAGCTTTAACGGCTAAGCAGAAGAGGATATTACCATCTGGACAATCTTATTTAGAAAGTCAGTGGTATCTTTGGTGTAACTGGGTAGTGATGTGACGTGATCACGCATTTCATCTTCGACTATCTCTGCCATATTTTCTGTGGGATGGTTTTTACCGTTGACAATTGTTCTTAGTGGAATACCGTCTTTGTGCAGCTTAGGGTTTCCCTCTAGCTTCCCGGAAATGCCATCGGATGATGTAAGATATCCTTTCAAAACATGTGTAATGGAGCCTGCCGTGTACATATCATTGACATGTTCCTTTACCTTATTTTCAATTGTTCGAGTCTTAGTACTTTGTATCCATCGATACAATTCATGATCCTTTGTCCGCGGGTCTAATGACAATCGATTCGTCATAATGACAACTGATTAGTCATTTAAATGATCTTTCATCGCCTGCTCTTCAGCGCGAGATATGTTCATTTTAAAGCGTCTCTTTAGCCCGTAAATGGTGTCATATTTCACATTTTCTTCATATATGTATCCAGCCATTTGTCTCTCCCAGCGTTCGGTGTCCATGTCGTGTTTTTCTTGTGTTTGTTGTATTACGTCTGTACTTCTTCCTCATTTTTCATAACGCACTATACCCTTCCGTGTTGTAGGATCTGCGCAATACCTCGACTGATAATGAAAATGACCAACTCAACCATAGGTTTCAACCGTAACAAAATAGTTGAGCATTTAAAAATGTGAGCTCTTTATATGCAGACTCTCTGCATTTTGCGGATGTAGAGGTGAATGGGTGTAATCCAATCAAACTATAGAATTGTTCGATGATTTTAAAACAAAACTTTATAGTATATTTTATTAGATGTCGACTAATTTTAATTAAAAAGCTATCATTCTATAGCTCAATTTAGTCTAAAAACACTTTTTTGCATACATAACATCAGCATTCTTTTCACATAATAGTTATTAATATATTTTAAAGAGAATCTATCGACTCCACAAATAACATCTTACCCGGGCAGTCTCGAGTCGGGCATGGCAGAGGAAGGTTCGTCCGTGTTGTTTTCCGGAACACAGGTATACTCTAACAGTATACCGCCTGGATTGACTGTGACTATGTCATGGTTAGTTGATGGGAGGAATTATTCGTCTGGAGTGGCGTATCTTGCTGCTAATAACACACACAATCTCCATATCATGCAGATGGACCGTCGCCTCAACGGGAAGAATATAACCCTTAGGATATCACGTAAGTAAAAATGCATTAACTAGCCTTCAACAAAGTGTGAGTCGGATTGTTGCACCAATAAGTCAATACATAGTCCAAAAGGTGTGCTGTCTTCACAACGGCAACCTTTCGGAACACAGGTTGTATATATAAAAATGAGATAATGATATTGAAATTAAAGTGTATACATGTTATTCACAGAAAAAAAAATAGTGTTAAAGGAGACGCAATTGCGGGCTGTCTGTTATTATCTTATCAACAAATAAGGAACGCAAGAAATGCTTAAAAGTGACCAATATGAGTTTTACCTCAATCCTGAAAAGTTAGACACCGTTTAATGTTCTCTTGTTGCTCTGGCTTCTGCCAAGTCGTTGAGTACCTTCATTGTGGCTTTCTAGGCTATTGTTTTTTTTGTATTATATTTACACGAGCATATTTGTGTTTTACTTATATTGCCTATTGATGCTGCCTTGTTGATTAGAGATTAGATCATGGCGGGGATTTCTTTATTTGCACTGTCCTGTTTTAATGGGATGACAGTAGGGTAAGTGTGAGGATTGGTGCACCCTAGAACTGGTTTAAACCCTCATGAATGCTGCTTTCCCTGTCCGATATTTTTATCTTTCTTGACTTGTCTTGCCCTTATCGGTTTATTCTCTTGTTCTAGGTTCTGCCAATTGATTGTGTGCATACTTTATAGGATGTTTTAGTATATAGAGTATCTTACATGAGTACTCATTCATTACTGAATTTATTAAACGAGTTCGCAAAATGATATAATGCGAGGCTTTTTCCGAGCATTATTTCATTTTTGCTAACGAGTTTAATAAATTCAATAATGAATGAGAACGAATATTAGATTATATTTATCACATTCGTCACATATCGACTTTTAATGCATTTTGCCTGCCGCTTTAACACGCGAAACCGACATAAACCATGGGAATTGGATCATAGCCATTATCGATTTTTTTTTGACAGGGCATACTAGGCTTATTTGCATTTATAGAACTAGTGGTATATCGAAAATATAGAATTGTGTTATTCGACTCCCACACAGTAAGTTATGTGATAAATTCATATATACACGATCATCTTTGTATTTTATTTATATCGATTATTAATTCTGCCTACTTGAGTATATAACATGAGATCTGTAATTGCACTGTTCCGTTTAAATGTGATGACAATATGGTAAGAGTGAGGTTTGATGCACCCTAGAACCTTGTTAAAACCAACATAGGACTTTTGCGACTGACCGTTCCACGGGTGTAACCCTGTTGACAACCCTTCTTCTATGTGTGTAGTGTCGCATACTTTGCTTGTATTTATACTTGTGAAGTGAAGTGGGGGCTATATTGGAATCGAGTTGTCCGTAACATCCCGTCGCTTCGCGTCGCGTAACACATTTTGACGCATCGCGTCACGTCGCCAAACTTCGTATACGCATAACAACTGAAATTATAAACAGATGACCTTATGTCCCTCTACATCACCCATTTCTGATTGACTAATGTATTACAGAATTACGGCCCTATGTTGGACTTAGAATTTAAGCTGGGGTATACATCACCTTCAATGATAGTTCTAGTTGTTGTTTGTTTCGAATGCCTGTTTTGGTTGACTGCGTTCTGTTAATATTACATTTCCTGTTGACTTTTGCATCTACAGGTATATGTTCACGCTTGGTTATTTTGAATAATGCCGCTGACGCACATGTAAGGTTAACTCCAATCCGAGAAACGTTTATAAATCAGGATATTTCTTTTTTTTTAATAATATGGACGTTTAATATGATAAACCGCTCACAAAAATAGTTACTACTTTAAGTAATTCCCACTTAATTATCGACTAATATCGACCACATATTCACAATATATACAGCATTTCTATTTTATTAGATGGCATTTACTACTTGAATTACATTTTCCTTTGTTTCTCATGAACAAATGCGATTTTTAAAAATATCGAAATTGTTTTAGATGGACCTGATCCCTACTTGACCCTTACACCAGATGCACCAGTGCTTGTTCTAACAGAAGGGGACACGTTCCCAGAGATTTACTGCACTACAGAATGTTCTCCAAAATGTACTATAGAATGGATGTCTGGGAAATTGGATTACACAACCAACAAACGGGAGTTAGATCTTGGGAAAGTTACTGTTGCTATGTCAGGCGAATATACTTGCATTGCAACCAGAGATGGAACATACAAAACGGCCAAACGGAGCATACATTTGGAAGTAAAAGGTAAGGTTTGCCAACATTCATTACCACTATCAGTAAGTGGATTACTATTATATTCTCGAATCTCTCAGAAATCATTTAAAAACAAATACATATAAACCAGTAGTATTACTTTTAGCATAACCAACCAATTTGAGTTACAGTGTCAGAACGATGTTCTAGCTATTGTGTGGGACTTGTTAACTATTTGACTAGTTATTTGACAACTGTATCAAATGTATTTAACCTGTAAATGCATTAGGACTATCAAAAACAAAATAAACGAAAACCAATTTATTTCATACATTAAAGATTACCTAGTGATATAGCCATCGCCTTGAATATTGTTGTTGAAACTATTTCAAATGTCTTATGATAACGGAACGCATGTGTAATATCTTACTATGATATGATTGTTAAAAAGTACAAAATAAAGTCATTTGAAAAAACATCAAACAAACGCAAGTGGTATTGACAAAGATTGCTTCGGTGAACCTTTAGAGAGAAAAAACACCATGTTCATTGTATCAAAAAAACTTATTGATTTCGAAAAGCGGGCAGAACTATAAGCGGGCAGTACTATAAGCTCAAATGATATTGGTATGTAAGCGTATTTAGTAACACAATGAAATAAAGATCACTTGATAAATCGGGCAATATTGCGACCCTTAACTTCATACATAACGAAAGATATATGATATATATACTTCTCAAAATAATTGAAGGACCACAAAAAGAACAGTAATAAGTTAGTCCTTATTTACTCACTCTTAATGTCGTGAGTAAATCAATTATTCTCTAATCTTCAAGCATGCAAATCAACAAAAACAATCTTAGGTAATAGGCGTATGTATTCAGGCAGGAAATAAACACAGAATTTCAAAGAACATGTTTTGATCTGATCCAAATCCAAATGTGATAAGAGAAAGGTCCTCCAGGTACAAGAACCAGGGATGGAAGGAATACTTATGAAAAAGACTAACAGCTTTCTTTAAGACAAATGCAAAACCTAATAACCCACAAATAGGAATTATGTACACATGCATGTAAATAACTATACAATAAACATACAGACATATTTACATATATCGGTGGTACTTTCTCAAATACTTGTACCGCATTGAAGGTTCCATGTTCACAGTCATATGCATATCATCTACGGGATGGCTCAAATTTGTGTACTATTGATATTTTAAATATTGAGTTCTGCTCAACCCGGGCTAGAGGGCGTAAACTGTATCAATCACTTGCCACTACCATTCATGAACAGTCTCAATTAAACCGAGACTGCAATATTGTTTGTATTTACCGTGTTCGACGATCACACAATTTCTCCTTTCATACTTATTTACACATAATTAAAAGGAGATAAATATAACCTATTCCTTAGAAAACATAACTATAATCATGTAAACTAGTTGTCGACATTATTGAAAACTATATATAAATGTATATACATGTAGTATCCATATGTACAAATATATATGATATTACAGCATAGTGAAGGGTGGGAGGCCACACGCATCTTATCTGCCCGAATACAAATCCTCAAGCGATCAGAACAATAGCCCGCACCCGTATATACAGCCAAGAAACGCGCAAAAACGGAATACCAAATTTACACGAGAAAAATAACCGAGCATAAATCGAATGACGACATTATGACCTACATGCTGTTCCGATACGAGAATAACTTCATATATTCTGAATTTCATGTCCATAGAAAAATTACATTATTTTGTGTCACCTAACAGTTGTAAAATAATAAAACTATACTTAAAGATTGCAAAAAAGACGATAAATCGTTTAATAACAGCACTCTAAAAAACTACTCAAATCAAAACATGGTTTTGAAACTTACGTTGATGTGTATATATTGCTCTCTTTATTTTCCTGATTTTATAATTTCAAAGCCAGCCGTATAAATTGGATTTTTATAACTGTCAGCCCCCATTGAAGCAAGTGCGGTCATGCGATAAAGTGTACTAAATCCACTTATGCCTGACTGACATCAATCCAGAATTTGACTTATGTACGTTTTTAAAAAACAAACATGTCGTCATGCAACAGTTGAAATTGTCGAAGTGATTGTTGATGCTTGTCGTGAAATATAAGATGCTCAAGCCTTCGTATAAATTGAGGATATTCTTATCCAGTGTGAACAAAAATAATATACTGATATGCACAAGCAAATACAAAAAAGTATATTCAGTGTTTTGTTTTACAGGAAAAGAAGCAAATGTGCCAGTTATCATCCGTGCTATCGCCTTTGCTATTACATCCGTTGGACTGGTTGCACTGGCAATATACGTATGTCGCCGACAAGTCCCGAATGTCATTCCAGGAAAAAAACGTAGGTGGCCATTTCTGGTACGTAAAAATCGCACCTGTGTTATTATTTAAATGTTAGCTATAAAACAAATAACACTATTACAAAATAAATCAGTACTTGTTTGTAATACATTATGTGATCCGAGTATTAACTTTCATACCCAATCCAACCTCTTCTCAAAGAAGTGAAAATAGAGGTGGCTGGGGTATGAAATAAAACCTTAATTTCGGCTTTAAAAGTTTGCATTTTGTAAATTAAAACATTTAATAAAATTATGTAAATTTAAACAGGTTATCGTATATTTTGTCAGTAAAGAATGTTTTTAAACGTGTTTTATTGTCGAAATATCCGTTATAAAATCCAGCTAATATAAGCTTTGCAATCGCTAAATGGAATTAAGGCGGGACCACGTAATGGATATCACTGAATGGGGTTGTTTGTCATTTCATTACATCACGAGGTCATAAATGGTTTGGGTGGTGGGGGGGGGGGGGGGGGGGGGGTTCTTAAACGACTTCTTAAATACTATAAATTGTATGAAACGAGTTTGTTAACTTGATTCAAAAAGAGCTTCTTTCGAGTTTGAAAAGAATATTAAGAACGGGTTTCATCAGGCAAGATGTAATGGAAACGAGATTGAGCAAATTGTATTATCCTAACCCTGATCTACTTCTAAAATATAAAAGTATTTAATAACTCTTAAGGTTTATCAAAAGAGGTTATGACATTATAATTTTTCAACGCATTGCATGTTTAGTAGTTGATCGCTTTCCTCTTGGATTGTGCAATGACCGGACAGATTGTGGACCCTATGATGACGTCTACCTAAATCCTCAAAGGACGGTAGCATTTGACGTTTGTCTTTAATCTTGTCTTGTCGTACCCTTAACCGTTTGTTATCTTGCTGTTCTGACCTCTGCCAAGTTATTTTGTACTTGCTCTGTGGCTTTCTATGCTTTTGTTTTTATATTCATATATACGTGATCATTTATAAGTAATAATGCCTATTAATGCTGCCTTGTTTGTTAGAGAATATAACCTGGCGTGATATTTTTATTTACACTGTCCCGTTGTATTGGGATGACAATAGGGTAAGAGTGAGGTTTCATGCACCCTTTAACCTGATTTAAACCCCCTGCGTCTATTTTGCCACTTACCGTTCCAAGGTGGTAATCCTATTGTCAACCCTTTTTTGTTTGCGATATCAGATCTTGCATTTTAATCATCTTTGTAATTATTGCATGTTTCTGTGCGTGTTTTTGATTGACTGTGATCCTTAAATGCTACACTTCCTGTTAATGTTTCTATCTACCCTCATTGCTATATCTCATTGATTTATAATTCTAAGTCAGATGTTCAACACATTTAAGTTGATGGGTTACGTTATTACCCTCATAATATGATAGTATAGTAAGTAATCTGTAAAGGTTGTCTTCGTAAGTAACCAATGTTAGTACACTTCATGTTCTGTCCCACTTTGTTGTATTATTGAATCACATAGGATTGCATTTTGAGATGATATTTTTTGTAATAGTTTTTAAGTAATATTTCGATATTGTCCGTAACTTTTAGCTTATAAAACCCACACTAATTATGTTCGCAAACATTACTTATTAAAAGCAAGATTGTTTGACGGAATTCAATCGTGGTACAAACAAAAAGAAAAACCGTTTCGGGCGTTTGAACTCGCAGCCCAAAATAAAATTACACTCGCTCCCGACATCGCTCCCGACTGAGCTAACCGGGCTATACATATTACGCAATACATACTATGGTGAAAACCTAATGCGCTAATGGAAGTCACGTGATCGCGGAAAAATGTAAATATTGTGGGTCCCACTTTATTTACAAATAATAATTAAAGCTTCTTTTTTTCTAACTCACGAATGTATTACTATAGACTTCTTAGGGTCTATGCTCATGTTTTCATGTATACATTTCACTGAATAAAAGTCAGACGGTTATTTGGTTATGCTCAATATCTGCTTACTTACGGACAGTGTCCCTTTAACGTCTAAGCAATCAAATGTTAAACTGAATACAAATTAAAAAGTTTAGCGACATATAGTATGCTCAAAGTCTTCAGTCGAAATTCTGTGTTACATTGTGTTTGCAACGATGTATCTGAAGTACTAATGAAAATAAGGCATTTTAGCAAATTAATATTTTGTATTAAAGAGAAGAAAATTGTGGTGTATCTATTTACAGAAATGGTGTCTAATGTGGGCAGCGATTTTAGAGGGAAAACGAGTAATCAACCTCAACAAATGAAAAGGTACTATTATTTATTATAACTGTAACTATATACATCACGTTAGATCGCGTCTGTTACATGTAGCATGCTTTTATTCGTTTATTTCTGAAACTAAGGAACTAAGGCTAAATAAATAAACTTCAGCAAATGCTTTGATAATTGCTCTTTGTGTAAGGAGGTACCGTCTAGTAATACTATTTGAAACAGGACTTCGAGTTATATGTATGATTTATACTATAATAATATCTCACTCAAATGTAGTCACATTTCATCACTTAATTATGATTCCCGCCTAAATTTCTGAATATTCAAATAGATAAGTCAATCCCCAAAATCAATAGTTTTTACAGTACTGGACAATTCTGTTAAGTCAATCCTTTTCATTTCAAATCATTTGGGAATGCGCAGCGTGGTGTTCTGATGGTAGTTTGCTTGCTTTGTAAGGTTTCTAGTTCGAGACGCCGCCACGGAAAATAACACTTATGACTAGAGGTCAACCTCCGATAATGTAAAATAATCACTGGCATATAATGGCAGACAGAGAAGGGCGACCACAGATATTTACCTTTGCTCTATTTTCCTTTACGACTTTGAAGAAAAGCATAATGCTTTCTTTGATAAGCCGTTTGATTTTCATTATCAAAAGTATTTGATTTCTCACTGCAAGCATCTCTTTCTTAAAAAAAAACTGTTGTATGGAGTCATATAACGCGCAAGAACATTACCACGAGTCCAATAAAACAACCCAATAGATAATAAGTTGTTAACAAGTATAATGTTCCACAACAAATAAATCAACACACAAACATGTTATTAAACTGTCATCAATAACATACTGTGTCCCAATAGAAGTAGGTCAATTGCAATGGTTATTTAAAACATAATACTGCGTGTCATAATCATTATTGACAGTAACCGAATACAGAATTGGAAAGTGTAAACACGTCGTCATTAAAGTAACTATTCATTTAAGAAGTATGACTTCTTTCTTACAGCAATGCTGATGCCATAGACACATACATTGAGCTGCAGACGGAGAGCAGAGAAGCTCCAGTCGAAAGTGTGTATTCACCATTACGAACAGGTAATTGATATAAAATTATTTAACATGATTACAAACACGTAATTGATGTAAAATGAGGGATATTGAAACACTCAGGAAGACAAAACGAACGTGACCAAATAAAATAACAGTAGCATTAATACTAACAAGGAGAAGGCTGTAACTAATATTCTAAGAACTTGTGCCCCGTTCCTTTTGCACACCGTGTAAAACAAATGTAAACTTATGTTTAAACCAAATGAAATCTATACAACATTTTGCTGTGACAAACATTCACTTAACCTCCACTACAAATGTTCTTAAAACTTTCGATGTTCTCTACAAGTACATTCCTGTATCATCCAAACTTATTTCTTGTTTCTTCAATTCCACTTAGTTCCGTCCAAACGTCCTTTACTGTCCAAGTTCATATCACTTGTTTCACTTCGTTATTTTCCAATCACAATTCTTTCACTCTCACATCGTATGTTCAATTCCCAAAATTTAAATAAAATGCTTTTTTAATTCAACCGTTTACTTCAGAATCTCATGTGTTATACATATTTATTATATTAACATACGGGGACTTGCCAATTTGTGTTAATCCCATAATGGTACCCATTTTATTTGTTTTTGTTTTTGATATCATCTTTTATATGAAGTGGTATTGAATGCATGTTATTAAGAGTCCTAACTAATATTGTTATTGAAATCAAAAGTAAACCTTTGCTTATATAGGCTATTACTATATACCTATTTCTCTAGTGCAATGAGCGGTCTGCATTTGTACCATGTGATCGTACAATATATTTCCGTATTGGATTTATATTATAAATAATATTTTTACCTCATTCTTAGAGGTCGATTACGGCGCGTACAAAAACATATATTAAATCCGTATTGTACAGTACACGAGCCCCATGTTAACTCAACGATAAAGTCCGAAAACCGGTAATGTTCCAAATACAACAATATCACATAACTGCTTTACACGCCTATATACGTTCGTTTATAAAGCGCTTAAATAACACTATTTGTTGTCGTTTGGTGTTGACAGTTGACAGTTGAGGAAAGATGCGTTCTGAAGAAGAAATTAGTGATTTTATCCTTAATCAAGACAAATAGGAATATAATAAAAAGTTCATTTAACATTGTTCTGTATAATACGGTGATATATTTGGGCTCGTACCCAGCTAACACTACCACCTCATACTATTTATTAATCAAGTGTTTAATAGCACCTCCATATTGTCCAGCTATAATTGATTTATTGTGTTTTAATGTAAACATTTGTATATCGTTTCTCTGAAATGATACAATTTATTTATAAACAACGGATGATTAAAGCCATTTGGTGAAATGAAAGAGCCATAATTTTTAATTGGTTGTGACTTTAACCAGAGTTCATAACGTGTGTATGTCCTTATTCTGATGTAATGACTATTTAACGTGTTCAGTACACATGTACTATTGTGAAACTCTTATTTCATTTCAGGAGCACAACCACTTGAAGATGATCATTACGCCAATGCTGACATTACCAGGAGCCAATGCTGACATTGCCAGGAGTCAATGCTGACATTGCCAGGAGCCAATGCTGACATTGCCAGGACCAGTCATTTGTCTTCACATTGAAATCACCAATGATATAGTAATCATACGGCTGAACATGGACATTTACCGACTATTATAGTTTATTATTTGCCAGTCGGTTATGTGTCTGAATGGCGAAGTAAATAATGGTATGCAAGTTTAAGGTAGACTTTCGAAGAACAAAAGTCAGAGCATCGAATAGTCAGGGGTATTGCAATCACCATTTCGGCGTCGGCGCTAGCATCACAAGTTAGTTAACCGGCTGTGTGTAAGCGGGTTTCTCTCAAGCTACAGGACACAACTAAGTGAAGAAACGCTTCACAATTAAACAAGACACAACTAAATGAAGAAATGCTTCACAATTAAACAAGACACAACTAAATGAAGAAACGCTTCACAATTAAACAAGACAACAGTCAACCCATGCAACTTGTGTTGAGTAATCATGACTGGCAGTTAAGTGATGTTACACCACTAACTTGTTCGAAAGAAAGAACATCTAGCTGCTGTATTTTTTGCCATTGAGAAAGCTTATGATACTGCGTGGAAGTACTGTATTATAAATGATATTTTTACCTCATTCTTAGAGGTCGATTACCAATGTCAAATTTCTTGGATGACAGTTTCCTATACGAATGGGTACAACCTCCTCTGATATTCAAGAGCAGGGGATGGGCGTGCCAGAGGGAAATAATCTCTCTGTCATTATTTTAGTATAAAAAATAACAGTAGTGTTTAATCCTGGTGTAAATTGTTCTCTGTATGTTGACTATTGTGTTATTTGTTATCGTGCAAAATTGATGAAAACGTTGACAATTACAACAAGGTCTCAATAAACTCTAGATCTGGTTTGATGGAAATACTCTAGATCTGGTTTCAATAGTTTAACATTTTCTACATTTTTAACTAATTGTATACGTTTTTGTCAACTGCATAAACATCATGAGACCCTCATCTTAAAAGAGGATCTTCTCCTCTCATCTACCCTCATCTCATCTACCCTCATCTCATTGAGACTGTTCATGAACAATCAATCAAACCGAGACTACAATATTTCGCAAAGGTCCACTCTCATATTCGTTTACACTGGATGGTTCACCAGTAACACTAGCGGATCAGACGAAATGTCTTGGTCTTATATTTGACAGTGAATTAACTTTCATACCTCACCTTAAATACTTAAAATCCATTAATTTACTCATCTCTATATCACAGACGAGAGAAATTAGTCCTTCATTAAGCAATTGCATTATAATCTGAACCAGCAAAACCAACTTGCGATACTGTTTTCAATCCTAACTATGAACCATCTTTGTGAACGAAAAATAAAAGTGTTTGGCCTTTCGGAAACCATATTGATTCGTAGTAAATCTCGCAATATCCATCAATTTGATTGCCAAGTGCAAAGTACCACATAAGCCCCGTTGGTTATTCATAATAATACATATACTACTCAACTTTTATAATCGGTCACTTTTCAAAGAATTATATATTTTTTAATAATTCATATTTTCATCTGAAATTTTAACTGGCAAATATCGCTAGCGATATATAAAACTTAATATGCCTTGATTGGACTAAACCTTGTTGATAAACTTAATAAAATATTGGTATGTGTTTCGGTGATTTCCAGTTTTTAATATTCGTGCTATTTTCAAAAAAACTGGGTGACCGATTATAAAAAATGAGTAGTGTATATATCCAAAATATGAATGAAAAGACTATAACAAAGTCATAACAAAATAAGTACCATACATTTATGAACACTCACATAATTACAGCCCTCAATCTATAAGGGAGACTACCTCTAATATAATACTCTAATTTGTGACACAGAGTTGCCTATTCACCTGAACGGATAGTGGACAACATGTAGCGCAATACTATAATACTCGAACTAATGTGTATCCCACGACACGGGTTTAAACCGAGCTCTAACTTTATACAGAACTCCAGTATTTCTGAGAACACAAACTCTGCTCTAATATATGTAATATTGCTGGTTGGTTTATATAAATAAGTACTTGAAAAAATTAGAGATCCACTTTGATTTTTTGCGGTGAAAGAAGAACACCTTATATACCTTATACATATGAATACATTTTCTGTTCATCATGTTATTTGTTGGTTTCGTATATATATTAAACGTTCGTGGTCAAGTTCATTATACATATGTGTTGTATGCTCGCGGGGTTTCTGACCCATTGGAATTATATACGAGTATAACACTAATCTTTAAAGTGACACATGGCAACCCTGAAGCACGTATTGATGATTAAAATTATCATTCTCACGGGTCGTGTGACCTATTGGAATTGTCTGAATAAACTAGCTATGTAACAATATGTTTAAAGGGACACATGGCCATCCTGAATCATATATCGATAAATAAAACTATTGCTAAATAATAGAAGTCGTCACTGTATTGACGAGTATATATGATTTAACCTTCGAAGTCAAGTTCAGTATATGTATTTGTTGTATCCGTTGTATCCTATAGTGGGTTTGTGACCCATTGGAATTAATTGAATACACTATATAACTCTAACCATTAAAGGGACACATGGCAATCCTGAAGCATGTATCAATGATTAAAATTAACATCCTCACGGGTCGTGTGACCAATTGGGATTGTAGTATAAACTACCTATGTAACAATAATCTTTAAAGGGACACATGGCAATCTTGAAATAGATATCGATAAATAAAACTAACATCTCGATCTATTAATCGCGACGTCGCGAGTTTTAAAAACAATCGAGATTTCCAAGAGTCCCTTTTAAAGTGAAAATCATTCCCTAGACCTTCCCTTTTCAACTTTTTGTTTAAGAGGAAAATGACGATCTAAAGGGAATAGAGTAATAGTATATTGCTAAATGATATAAGTATAACGGATTGGTTTTAGCTCGAGCTTTAACATATATAATAGTATTTTATCAATTTCAACAGCAATTTAACGAGTTCAGCCCTATAATGCAAACAACTTTGAAATTCCTTATATCTTCCTTTTTCAAGTTTCATCTTTCGAAAATAAGGTCCATTACGTGGTCGAGTATTAAATTTCATACCCCATCCAACCCCTTCTCCAAGAAGCGAAAACGAGGTTGGCTTGGGTATGTAATAAAACTCTAATTTTTGCTTACACAATTTGCATATTGTAAAATTAAATCATTGAACAGGTAATTTTAAACAAGTTATCACATTTTTTCAGTGAAAATGTTTAAAACGTGTTTTATTGTCGAACTATCCTTTTTAAAATCCTGCTAATATAACCTTTACCATCGCTTAAAGAAATAAAGGTGGGACCACGTAATGATCAAAAAGGAATAGATACACATTTTATTGTTCATCAGTTATATTGTAAAGATCCTACAGCCGGTCTTTTCTTGTTTTACTAAGATTTAGTAATATTAACAATATAATTTATTCTCTATTTGTGTTTCATTGTACGGCCAGTCAAGGGTGGATAGATTTATAAAGCATTTCGAGCATCGATTAAGATGAGCTGTCGAGGATTAAATTAATACAATTATATCGCCAGTGGGTTGCTCAATTGCGAACAATGATTTCACGAGACAAGTAGTATGGGTATATCCTTGTTTCTTTACATACTTACATTCAAAAGGTACAATGTACCAGATATAAGCGCATAGTAACTAGTAACAATGAACAAGCACAGCGATATTAAATTACGCTTGTTACCTGACATTGCTGTTACTTTGGATATACAGCATTGTACAGCATTGTCCAATATGTGGTGCACTAATACGACCACACGGTGAGTGCACGTGAAAAGGCGCAGACAAAACGCTAGATAGGTTTTTCAAAGTAAAAGACAAGGTAACTGCCATAATTCAGATTTCCAATTTAAAAAAAAGCTAAACACGAAATATTTACAAACCAAATCTAACAAATCATAAATACTCCTTCAACTATTTAACGATGGTGCTAAGACTGTATGTTTTCACTTTTTTCTTCATAAATATCGTTGTAAAGTTAAACAAGTAGTAAAAATGAAAGTATATAGTGTTTCTGTAAACATATGTATATACATAGAATATATCCACGAGTACGCTGGTAATAGATAATCATTGTTTAATGTACATTGCTCACGTTTTCGTTTCTTTTTTTGTGTATTTGTGTTTTTATATGCTATGTGAGGAAAAAGGCATACTACGTGTTTGGTGTGTACATATAATCTATGCATGAATACTTTCACAATAGGTTAATCGTTTATTATTTATAATGTTTCTAAAGGGTGTTCATGCTGTGTGAGAAAAAAATCTCTGCTTTTATAGAGTGTGGATAAATATATAGATGTGTATAAATACGATCTCCTGTGACTTTTAAGTAATGCTTTGTGAGAAAAAATCATACGCTTGTTTGGTGTGTGAGTATATCTGTATGTATTTGTGCGCTCCGGCTTCTCGAGTTTGCGCATTAATGTTTAAATAAGATGGACTCCGTCTTAAATAATTAACACAAAATGCCTCAATAATCACAACATGCTGAATGTCCTATATCTTTTATTTTTATAGGACTAAATACAATTCAATAAATACAACAGTATTGTGATATATATATATATATATATATATATATATATATATATATATATAAACACATAGTAAGGAAATTCCCCAGGACTAGATCTGCTATGAAATGGCTATGACGACAGTGACCTTATCTATAATCAATATCAACAATAGATTCAGTATGATTTAATTTGATTATTATTTATTATCCACTGTTTATAAATGATGTCTAAACTTACCCTTTAATGTTCAAGAAAATTCCCAATAATAAATGTAAGTCTTATCCTTTTGAAGAAAAATTACGGAGTCCCTGCTAAATTCTGAGGGGGTCCTTTTATACTCCCCAGCTCCCGACGTTCCCCATGCTCCCCTCATTCCCGCAAATCCCACAACGTCTTCCCTCTAACGTTACGTCGCCTTTCCCGCATAGAAAGATAGGGGGTGGGGTTGGGGTGGGGGCGGGGAATCGGACTTATCGAATATTCACCTTGATAAAAACAAAAGAGATTAAACATTATAGTTGAATGAAAGTTAAAATAGTTAAACGTTATAGTTGAATGGAAGTTAATACAATAACTATAGTAATGCATAGAATAAACATCACATTTAATGACCAGTACATAGTTTACCTCTTTAAAATGTAAATAAACAGTTATTTTAATAGTTGAAATGAAAATTTCGTGAATGACAGACGGATACAGATTTGAGATTTGACCTGTGTGACGTCACATGACCCCTAAAGACACAAAATATATATCCCAGAATGCATCTTTGTTCACTACACGCAATATAAATAAACAATATGAAGTCTGCACATGTTCTCAATAATGAAACAACCTTTGTGAAGAAACTAACAGTTGACACACTGAAAACGGACTATGGATGCAACAGGTAAACTATCCTACAATGAATCAAACAACTGTTACTGTATGAAGTTATGAAATTAAAGAGAAATTACTTGAAATGTGAGATCAAAAGTGAGCTAAACCTTTCTGCATTCAACTGTAAATAAAGTCGGACATGCACTATTCATACACTATTGACATTGTAGATTCCTATTAATAATTGCTGATGACAGTAATATACTGTACTGACACAGGCACGCATATGTTAAAAGGTCAAGAAATAAATACTTTAAATTGAATTAATAAATATTATTAATTACACAACATCAAACTTACTTATGCAGCACATAGCATACACATGACACATTGTTCTGTAACAGGGCATGACAATATCTATATTAATAATTGGTGTGTGTGTGTGTGTGTGTGTGTGTTTGTGTGTGTGTGGCAGCGAAAATCAAACACTTAACAGAACACCCCAGAAAGGATACTCAATGATTTATTAAGTAACTTTGTTAAAATACAATGTGGAAAACTATCATTTGCAGTTCTATAAACAAATAAAAAAAATCTTAGCTAGCGTATTTCAGGTTACTGCATTTGTTTCTTATCAGTGCATGAATACAGACAATCTACGACATTCAGGATAATAGAAAATAGGTATTTTGGGCGGATTAAAGTATTGATTTGTAATAAGAGTTTAAAAGCAGAAAGCGGATCAGCATTTCGTATGTGTTCAGGTATTGTATTCCATAAATATATACACGAGGGAATGAAGGAATTACTAAATATCTGCGTTATCGTATGAATAGATACGTAATCATTTGAATTTTTAAGTTGTAAGGAGCAACTCTGCCAACTATGCGAGAAATTTACAAAGTATTCAGGCAAATAACCAGCTTTAAACTTATAAGCAATTATCATTGTTGGTATTTTCTTCTGTCTTCTAATGGTAGCCATCCAATTTCGGTATATACATTACGAATTGACGTTGATCGTGTTAATCCAGTGACGATGCGAGCTGCTTCATTTTGAGTATGTTCTAAAGTGTCTTTTTCGTACTGGGTTCAGCCCTCCCAAATAACAAGCATATTCAAGTATTGGTCTCAAAAACGATAAATCTATTTGGTTTAAAGCTTTACGATTGATTAAAAACTTTATTTTCCGCATGATTCTTAATATTATAGAGGCTGAGTATTTAAGATTCCCCCAAGATCTGCAATATAAGACGAAGTACTTGCAACAGATATATCATCTGCAAAAATACGAGTTATACTAAGAAGAATGTCAGCAATGTCGTTGATATATATAAGAAACAATAATGTACCCAATACTCACTTTTGAGAGACACCAGCAGATGTCCCTTTAATGTTCGAGTAACTAGAACTGTTAAAAACCTTTCGATCTATTTTAGAATATTGCCATCAATACCATTTTATCTGAGCTTATCTCGATCAAATGCCCTCGACACATCACCGAAAATTACACATGTGAATTGGTTAGAATCTGTACCTTGACAAATTTGGTGATACATATCAATCAGTTGATAAACAGTATAATGTCCTTTTAAAAGCCCGGATTGCAGTTTATAGATAAGATTATTTGCAATGAAAAAGTATACAAGAGGTTATAAATAACCCTTTCCATTAATTTACCAAAACAACTTAAGAACGTTATTCGTCTGTAATTAGAGGCTAAGTCTGAGTCTTCTTTCTTAAAAATGTGACATTATAATGAAAAATGTCCATTTATCTGGAAATTTATATTCAGTGAGTGATAATATGAATATATGCATACAATTATTCTCGTAAGATGGTGTTGGAGTATGGAATGAACGAATGAAATATAAAAGTTAGCACAGAGTGCTGAAAATGGAAATATTCGATGTTTTACAAACATGAATGGGACGAAACTTTTTTCAGCCACCTCGGTTCCGGCACAGTTTGTCATTTTGATAGAAGAGAAAGGATATCGAGAAGGCGAGATATATGTATACATTAAAGTAGATATCCCGCCAACAACAGCCAATTTACAACATGTGTATACGTTTCTATACCTACTGACGACGAGGTATATATAACTTACACATTTTGAGAATCCAAACTCTATAGACACAATATAAACGGCTTTAACCAGCCAGACCAAACCCCTAAAACGTTAAATAATAAATACTGAAAAGTTGATCCCCTGGAAGCAACAAACACAAACAAGAGAGAAAAGAAGAAGACTCGGTTTTACTGAGTCTGTTAATGAGAGGTAATTAGAAGATGCAACACCTCCTAGCACCGTCTTAAGCTATAATCTACTTTAAAGCAACACAGAATGGGCTTGATGATCCCAAAGGACCGGTAAATAATAATAATACTGATTTGTAGTCGGGGCGACTTTTTACCTAAAATTCAGTTTACGCATATTCAATCACGGGTATTTTAAGAGCCCGTGAAAAATCCTATACGTTTAATCGGTATATATACGTTATTATAGGACCTGAATACCTGGAGAGAGTTTTGATAAACGGTTTTGTAGAGTAATGTTGCCGTTATTTGGCGGGTTAGTTTCTTTAACTACATCTGCTAATTGTATGCGTCTTTCTTTTAACTATATACATAAGTGTATACCACTATCTCTTCCACCTTCTCTCTATCCTTCTTCCTCTATCGGTATGAACGTGTAAGGCCGCTCACCAGTGTTTCTGTGTTTTGTGGTTGACTGTCCTCCTTGAATGCTACTTTCCCTGTCCGATCTTTTTATATTTCTTTTTATGATCCAAAAGGACAAGTAAATAATAATACTACTGATCTGTAGTCTTGGCGACTTTTTACTCATAATCCATTTTACGCATATACGTTATTATAGGACCTGAATACCTGGAGAGAGTTTTAATAAACGTTTTTGCAGAGTAATGTTGCCGTTATTTGGCGGGTTAGTTTCTTTAACTACATCTGCTTCATGGTATGCGTCTTTCTCTTAACTATATGCATACATTTATAACACTTTCTTGCATACCCGACAAGGATATCCGTCATTTTACCGGGGCTAGATATTTCCATCTCACCCTAGGGTCGGGATATAATTCACGCACGCCAACATCCGGTATGCAGGAAAACATGCAAAACCTTAGTAGCTGGTGGCGTCAACCCACAACATGTCTCTGATATGTAAGAAAAAGAATCTATCATGGGTATTCGGTTCAGATAGGGAATTCCAACCCTCGGTATAAGTGCTTTTATCGGAACCGAACCCTCGGTATAAGTGTTTTTATCGGAACCTCGGCAAAACCCTCGGTATAAGTGTTTTTATCGGAACCGAGGCTCTGCCGACGTTCCGATAAAAACACTTATACCGAGGGTTGGAATTCCCTGTCTGAACCGGATACCCATGAAAGATTCTTATAATCTCTTCCACCTTCTCTCTATCCTTCTTCCTCTATCGGTATTAACGTGTAAGGCCGGTCACCAAACTTTTACCATTACAGTCCTACATCTTTAAACCATTTTCAGAATCTCGTCAATTATCTTCCCCTCGGAATTTTTCGAAACGGTTTTTTCAAACGAGGCGACACAAAAAGTCCTTTAAAATGATTGCCAGAAAAAAAAAGGCTGTGGATATCCGACAGACAAATGCAAATAATACGTGAAAAGTATACTCGTATGAAACTAACGCAGCAGACCCCCATACCAACCAGCGAACATAACTCCTTGACTCAAAAGACAAAGGGCCTCACTTATGTTCCGCTTGAAGTGGCACGAGTATAGCCATCTAGCGTTTAGAAATACATGATTCGCCCTAGCGCCACCGCCATAAAGGATCTTTCTATATGATGTTTAAAGTGGACACACTAAAAGGGAGTAAGATATTAAACGAAATGAAGTGAGAGAGATGTGAATTAAACAATAAGCTAGGATCCCATATAGCTGGCGTGACAAACCGATTGATCAGATCGGGCCAATCTGACCGCCCGTCGAGTTGAAGTCCGGACCAAAGTGGTGTGTTGTAACGCGAAGATAACTACCAGATCTCCGCGTCACTCAACCACCAGGATTTCAGTACTAGAAAACGGATTGAATGACAAGTTAAACCCTTATCATATTGAATAACATGTTATGAAATATCGTATTGATTTTAAACGGTTGTGTAATCTTAAAACAAATTAAAGGGTATGATATGTATATAGTTACAACATACTGTAATTGTCTTTTAAACAGACATAAGGCTAAGTAAATGTAACTTTGGTTATTAGTTAAACATATCTAATGTTTTATTTCTTAAAACGCTAATTATAGCCCCATATAAGATTTTATTTAGAATTTATACAACATTTTAATAAACGAACATTAAAATGGACAGAATATTTGGCCCAATATAGATTCTAACAGTTAAAAAAAAAAAAAAATCTGCGACGATAAATTGCTTAATTTCTGCTCATTAATGTATGTACTTACCTGCTCTTTTCATTTAACTGATAAGGTAGCCGCCCAGTTGTTTTGGCGATAAACATTGTATATGTTTCCGCCGAATGAAGAAATCACATTGCATGTACACTATATAACCTCTAGGTATATGTAGTTAAGTGGAACCACCTTGAAGTAAGGTGGAAAAGAATGCCATCTTTGAGAGAAATGAGCTGCTTTTAAATGAGGATGCAGCGTTTTAGGTAAACAGATAACAAATTACTTCTATGCCTTTATATAACAGCGTATATAAAACTGGAATTATAACACGGAAGTTCTCTTTCAATCACGTGTGAATTAATGTTTACCACTTTGCGGGTATTTGTGTTTGTCATATATTAATAGATGGTAAATAGATGTGTACTGAAATGAACTTCCTGTTTAAAACGTTAATAAAACGTTAATATGAAAAGTAGTGTGTACTGCAAATAATTAATTTGGTGTCCGATTAAATCTTTATTTAAGATGATGTGTAAAAAAGTAATCGCTGATTTTCTTATCGTTTTTATAATTGTGTTTTGCATGGATACTGCTATGTCACAAGAAGGTAGGTGTAAACCGTATTGTACATCCCTTATCAAACTATAATACATACTGAAAGGTGGATCAATAAGTTCATCATACCATATGGGAAGCCATAAACGTCAAAATGTGGATATTTACAAACCATTCTATGATAGGCCATTTAATTCAACATGAAGTCATTTGATGACGTACATATTGATTCGATGCGACGTGTAAACTCGGTTCATTCGTTACAAAGTGAATTGATACAGTTCAAAGTGAAATGATACGGTGTAAAATTTCAAACCGTACGACGCAAAGTCATTTGATTACGTACATATTGATTCGATGCGACGTGTAAACTCGGTTCATTCGTTACAAAGTGAAGTGATACGGTTCGAAGAGAAATGATACGATGTAAAATTTCAAACCATACGACGCAAAGTCATTTGATGACGAACATATTGATTCGATGCGACGTGTAAACTCGGTTCATTCGTTACAAAGTGAATTGATACTGTTCGAAGTGAAATGATACGGTATAAACTCGGTTCATTCGTTACAAAGTGAACTGATACGGTTCGAAGAGAAATGATACTGTGTAAAATTTCAAACCATACGACGCAAAGTCATTTGATGACGTACATATTGATTCGATGTGACGTGTAAACTCTGTTCATTCGTTACAAAGTGAACTGATACGGTTCGAAATGAAATGATAAAGTGTAAAATTTCAAACCATACGACGCAAATAGAAATCATTCAGTGCAATGACAAACCATTTGACAAAAAAACTAATGCAATACAATCAAATACAAGTCGGTACGATGAAAACTTAAACGATTCATCAAACAATGTGAAGTGATACAGAACAAAGTAAATCAGCATGATGCATTATGAATCAGTTTAACGCAAACACATTTAGTCTGGTGGTAAGTAAAATGATCGGGCGAAAACACAGTCGGTGCGATGCAAACTGATTTCATTATGTGTAAAGTGAAACGGTGCGACATCTGGCGGCGATATTTGCCACATCACTTGCAGGGTTATTTCCCCTACATAACATATATATTATGATAAATCAAAGTACTAAAAGTACTGAGAATGCAAGGTTTGATAGGAAAGACTGTATGAATATTTGCACGATCAAATTTCCATAAATTTTACATAGTTTTAGCAAACTTGGCGATCTTTGGCGACCTACCAAAATATTAGAGGGTTAATCCATTCCAAATATATTGTGATCAATTGTCATTACACTGTTTCAAATCTAGATGGATAGACAAATTTGTGAGTTGTGTTCATGGCCAAACTGTCACTCAAGATGACCTCCATGTCTAACATTATGTCATTTACAGAGGGGCGTGTATTAAGTAGTCTTCCGGGAACAAGATACACAAGAGGGCCTGTATCACTCTACTGGCTTGAATAGTCTAAGGCCGGAAAACAGTTTTTGTCTCGCCTTTTCGAAGAAAAAAAAAGACATAGGTGTTGCTTTTCCGGCGGCGAGGGCGGCGGCGGCGTCAACATTCAAGTTTTGCGTTTAGGTCATTTTGTCACAAAAATACTCTATGCACTAGACATTTCAAACTTTGTTTGCAGTTGTATCTTGGGTGGTAGATCGCAACGTGACAAAGCAAATGTGGAAGTGACCTAGACCTTCCAAGCAAAGGGCAGATAACTTAATTGTTACCTTCAACTTTTGCGTTTAGGTCACTTTTTCACAAACTGTATGCACTAAGACCTTTCAAACTTTGCTTATAGTTGTATCTTGAGTGGTACATTGCAACGTGACAAAGCAAATGTGGATGTCACATCCACATTTGCTTCACCATCCAAGCAAAGGGCAGATAACTTTAATTGTTACATTAACATCACTCTCTCATGAATTATAATTATGCACTAGAAGTTTTAACCCTAATTTATAGCTTAATCTTTGGAAGAAAACATATTCTATTTTAACATAGTTGTGTCTTGGGTAGTGCATCTTTTTGGATGCATGGATTTCATCTATGACCTTGACCTACTTTCTGGAGCTGATGATTTTTAGCTCTACTGGCCAAGGGCCTTCATTTTTCATCCGATCTTTACAAAACTTTAACATATTGTTAATATCAATGAAAGCTCGCACAAGTTCGAAAACCAGCCAGATCGGACTAGTAACAGCAGAGTTATGGCCCTTTATTTAGTTAAAAAATGCTATATTTTGCATCGTTACTACAACAGGGCTTTCATTTTTCATCTGATCTTTACCAAACTTTACCAGATGTTTTGCCTTTTTTTATTATTAGTATATTTTTTTTATTATTTATACATATTTTTGGTCTAAATTTGTTTTAAATATATATATATATATATATTTATTTATTATTTTTTTGTTTTTGTTTTGTATTTGATATATTTATTGATTTATTGTTATAAATGTTTTTTGTTGTTGTTTTTTTTGAGATTTTTACTTTTAAATTTCTTGTCGGCTCTACTCCTCCTAAAGCCTTGTTGGATTTCGACGAAACTTGGCAGGAAGCATCGGTAAGATGTCTAGTTGTGCATATCACGCTTTTTTCCAGTTCGCTGATTTATGACGGAGTTATGGCACTTTCACATTTAAATTTCTTGTCGGCGCTACTCCTCCTAAGCTTTCTATAACATTTGGCAGGAAGCCTCAGTATGATGTCTAGTTGTGCAAATCGCGGTATATCAATGAAATCTCGGACAAGTTCGAAAACCAGCTAGATCTTGTTAGTAACGACAGGTTATGGCCCTTGATTTGTTGAAAAATGCTATATCGTGTTTCCATTGTAAAATCTGTAGTTACTTCATTTTGTATCTGATCTTTACCATATTTGTTTAGAATGTTAATATAACACCCCCCCCCCCCCACCCCCCACAACCACCCCGCCCCATTTTTATAAAATTTCATTTATAGAAGTGGGACACTTTAAAACAATACCCATGCCAGACTAGACACAGCAGACTTATTGCCCACGATTACCAGGTGAGCGATCTAAGGCCATCCTATCCCTGTTGTTTTTGCAATGTTTTAAAAACAATACTGATGGGAATTTTATGTCGACAACCCTTGATGTAAGAACCGTTTAGCCAGTAGAGCATCCACAGGCACTCTTGGGCCTCTTGTTTTTAATAGAATGGCATTATACTTTTAAACAAATGCACTTAAATGTCATCTCAGCAAACGGCAAACTCCATTGTTTTTAGTTACTAAAATGTTTACAACCTCATTTAAGCATCATTGACCGTTTTAAGTCCAGCCCCCGTTAGGCGAGACATGTCAATCCACGGATTTCTTGTTAAAAAATCAAAGGCTATAACTCTGATGTGTCTAGTCTGATGCAACTGGTTTTGAAATTGTCCAAGTTCAGTGGCGTAACCTAGAAAACGTCTTCTGCTGCAGGGACAAATAACTTAACAAGAAGCACTACCCGTTGATTCAACTTCTCTATGTCTGTCCCAGAAAAATTGAAAACATTGAAAAGAAACATTGAAATGAAACTTTACTGTAGTATTTACTAAAAAGAAAAAATACATTATAGCCTTTGATTTTAAAAAGAACTGTTTTTCGGTAGGCCTTAGACTATTCAAGCCAGTAGAGTGATACAGGCCCTCTTGTGCATCTTGTTCCCGGAAGACTACTTAATACACGCCCCTCTGTAAATGACAATTTTAGACATGGAGGTCATCTTGAGTGACAGTTTGGCCATAAAACACAAATCTGTCTATCCATCAGCAATTTCATAGAATATTTTCTAGTCTAGATTTGAAACAGTTTAATGACAATTGATCACAATTTTTTTGGAATCGATTGACCCTCTAAGATTTTGGTAGGTCGCCAAAGATCGCCAAGTTGGCTAAAACTATGTAAGATTTATGGAAATGTGATCGTGCAAATATCCATACAGTCTTTCCTATCAAACTTTGCATTCTCAGTACTTTCAGTACTTTGATTTATCATATATTATGTAGGGGAAATAACCATGCAAGTGATGTGGCAAATATCGCCGCCAGATGTCGCACCGTTTCACTTTGCACGTTATGAAATCAGTTTCTGTCGAACGAATTGCGTTTGCATCGCATCGAATCAATATGTACGTCATCAATTGACTTTGCGTCGTGTGGTTTGAAATTTTACACAATATCATTTTACTTCGAACCGTATCAATTCACTTTGTAACGAATGAACCGAGTTTACACGTCGCATCGAATCAATATGTACGTCATCAAATGACTTTGCGTCGTATGGTTTGAAATTTTACACAGTATCATTTCACTTTGAACCGTATCAATTCACTTTGTAACGAATGAACCGAGTTAACACGTCGCATCGAATCAATATGTAGGTCATCAAATGACTTCATGTTGAATTAAATGGCCTGTCATTGAATGGTTTGTAAATATCCAAATTGTGACGTTTATGGCTTCCCATAATACCATACACCTGTATTTGAATTAGCTTGCAAGCAGAGGCATTTATTTATGTGTTGATATTGTGCTTTTTATGCAACTGTGCCAGCGCTATATGTGATTTATTTAGTTGTTCATAGAACGTATTAACCCAGTAGCCTTATATTATATAAACGAGTTTTATTTAATTCATGGCAATAGTAAGTCCGTGTCGTGGCGTTCAGCATATACATATTAGTTCTAGGACTGGTCGGCTCGGTGTTATAACAATGTGACTAGGGTATCATGTTATGTGTCTATAGCGTGTTATTTCAGTGTTGCATCACTAACCACACGCACGCACGCACGCGTATGCAAACACACACACACACACACACAGAGAGAGAGAGAGAGAGAGAGAGAGAGAGAGAGAGAGAGAGAGAGAGAGAGAGAGAGAGAGAGAGGGGGAGAGAGAGAGAGAGAGATTAATCATTCGAAACAAAGCCAACAACAATAACAAGGATTAATAGAAGCAAAGTATGGGACACCATTAGCATAAAACGATCGACATCAGACGTTCCGCCTTAGAACGATCAGTAGCAGTGCTGGCCGTTGGGGCCTTAACCAGGTTTCAGTGTGCATTAAACGGAACTGTTACTATATCGACATTCCGATTAACTGGACAGTGTTGATAAGGGCAGCCTTGCCAGCCTGTATCCTCAAATAAACTTGTCAGTGTAAATAAGGGCACCCTTGCCAGCCTGTATCCTCAAATAAACTGGACGGTTTAAATATGGGCAGCCTTGCCAGCCTGTATCCTCCAATAAACTGGTCAGTGTAAATAAGGGCACCCTTGCCAGCCTGTATCCTCATATAAACTGAACAGTGTAAATAAGGGCACCTTTGCCAGCCTGTATCCTCAAATAAACTGGAAAGTGTAAATAAGGGCACCCTTGCAGCCTGTATCCTCAACTAAACTAGGCAGCTTTAAAGTAGCTATCCCGCCAACAACAGCCAACTTTTATAACACATATACGCCATTTCTAAACCTACTGACAACGAGGTATATATATAACTTACATATTTTGAGAATCGAAACTCCATATACACAATATAAACGGCTTTTAGAACCCACCAGCCCAAACCACAAAACTGGAACCTGGAATTAAGAGTTACCAACTCATAATTAATTTTACATATATTCAATCTCATGTATTTTAAGTAGCCGTGAATAAACCTTTACTTTTAATTGGCACAAATACATTATTTTATGATCTGCACACTTAGGTTTTGGAATATGATCCTGTATATATGAATATATAAAAGTAAATACATATGACAATGATTTTTTCATTGATTCACTTTTGATGAAATGTCAACCAAATTTATAGAAACTATTGAGTGCATATGCCTGTCCTGAAAAACGGAATATATTCATAACACAATACAGAGTCGTCGTGAGAGTGATTAAACAAGGAAATATCGCGATCTATGCGAAAGATAAGCAAAGAATGTTATGGTTATATTTAAAATCACTCTGTATTTTAGCAGTTTATAATAAACACAATTGCCAGTAAACAACTATTTAGAATGTCCAAAAGCATCACGTATATATGTAAACAAGTGACATCTGAAGAGACACTTATTGTACCCACTTTGAAAAACACTGCTTTCATACGCAGTTTCTTTTTAAAAATAAGAGTTATGTTATTGAAATGCAGTACATGTATTTACTAGGGGCTGTATAAATGCAGGCTGGTTTTAAGTTCCATAAGAACCCTTGACCCTGGTTCTTAGGCCAAAAAAAGTATACATTGCACTTACTCCTTTATACTTACAAGTGTCTACAGTTATAAAGGGACTCGGTCTGTATAATATATGCTTTACGTATAGCAGGGAGGCCACAGGGGTAAGGAATGAAACACAATCAAACTGAATCATCATTGGTATTAACTTAACTATTTGATATTTCGTTAAGTTAGGCAAATGTCAATTCCATTTACGGGGACCCCATGCTCCCAGGGCAAGGTGTGTGTCTGCTTGGGTATTCAATTTAGAGTACTTCGTGTTGAGCTGGTTTTCAATTTTTCTGAGACACATGGGACTCCATGGGCACATGTCGAAAGGCCAAAAATGTATGCATCTATAAACCATATAATCGTGGCTATCAAACCTTAAGTCTTTGAGAATACTTTAAGCCAACCTAGTATTCAATCATTCCACCTTTCCTGGGATCTCAAAAGGACTGATACCGATCTTTCTCTAGTTATATTTGAAAGAGCATTGGTATAGATCTGCTTCATGCTTGTATAACAATTCTATAAACGGAAACGCCTGTGACGGACATTATGTTATATAAGGGAGAGAAACATATACGTACACACCTCATTATAAGCCAACCTGAGCCGAAGGCTGAAAGGCGGGCTATTGTGCTTACTCTTTACTGGTCGTCATCTACATTTGCTTGAACGAAATCAACTCCTAAATCGCTTGGTTTATTTAGACCGAACTTTACATGGATAATAGTTTATAGTCTTCTACCACATTCAGCTACCTTCTACTAAACCAATATTTTCAAACAACTGCTGTATTACCCTAATTGAGTAAACATGCACTTTTTAGATGAGTAAAAAAAACAGTCATAAATTAACTATTTGAATTTCATAATTATATTGAACAACAGTTTTAGTACAATGCTCACGAAAGTAGATCATAAAGTTTGGAATGCTAGCTAATAATGTTACGAATAAAAGGTTTAAAAGGCTTAGGTGTTTCCAGAAAGCAAACTTTGTTACCTAAACTACGATGTGTGGTCAAATATTAAATCTGATAAAGTAGACAGAAAAACGAGATCACAGATTACATCAAATTATAAAAAAAAGGAAGTGTGTCCGTGAGTCAAGAATGTCCACTTTGTAATGCAATTCAGATGATGTAAATGGAATGTTGCTCTTGATAAGTTCATCTTTAAGTACTTATGATTTCTCAACAATATATATAGAACCTTAACACATCACCTTTTCATAGACAAGCTTATTCCTCTCATTCAAAAAAGCTATGAAAATATCAATATTAAATCATTTTTTACTAACGGCAGTTTTGACAATTATACTATGTGGACTTGCCAAGAAGTTTGTGAAGCACTCATTTTCCTATTAGCTTATCTTTTCGTTAGGTATGGAACTTCCGTTTATAGACAAATTGTTTATAGCTCTATGGGAACGAACTGTATTCCTCTTCTCGCAAATGCTTGCTTATATTGCTCTGAAAGAGATTTCATGTTGAGTGTTTGATCATCCGATACTCATTCAATGAATTGAAGCCTTTAATGACACCTCTCGATATCTTGATACCTGAACATTGACAATCTTTCTTTACTATTGTGGTCAATATTATCTATCCTAGAGAACTTAACTCAGTAAAGGTAACATTTCTGATCTCTGTCGCATATTTTCCTGATTGACACCTCCTATTATGTAGAAATAATTAGTGAAATCTTTGACAAGAGCTGTGATTTAAATTTTGATATTCATAATTTTCCCACGTAGATGCGATATTCTACGAGATACGTTTTATAGGGTCTATGTTTCTCAACGTTTCATTTCTAGAGTTTGTGGTCATGTCTATGTAGTATGTACTGTAATAGGTCAACATCGCAGTGGGGTATGGATAATGTCTTGGGTAACCAGATGAAACTCTTTCGTTCGTTGAACTGGATGCAGCTTGTTTTTCCTTTCTCTTTCCTGGACATCTGGTTCAGTACCTTGTCATGTCGCAC